>MCJB01043155.1:128459-148396 GCA_002018475.1 Nicotiana obtusifolia
CCCCCCCCCCCCTCCACGCCCCTTTTCCCCTTTATTCTTTTAACTCACCTCTCTCATTACACTCTAACTCAACTCCCAAACTCTTTCTTCTTCTCCAATTCCTTCCACACCCACCTCCTATCACTCCCATCCATCTTCAAAGTAAGTTTTTCCTCTCATCTCTTCTCTTTCTTTTAGTATTTAAGTAGTTTTAGTTTAGTTCAATCAAACCCTAGCTAGTTGTAGTTTTGCTAATTCTTTTTAGTTACTTTGCTATTTATGGCCGAAAATTGTACTTAACTTGTGGGTTTTTCATTGATCTTATGATTGTAGAGGATTTTAGATACGTCTTGGTGCTTATTGCATTATTTATGATGGAGTTTGGGGGGGGGGAGGGGGCCAATATGACCGAAAATTGGAGGGTGTTTTGTGCAAAATTGGAGCACTTTGTGTTATTGTTACATTGTGGTGGTGTTGTGGTTGTTGTTAGGGGGTTGATTGGTGTTGTTGTGTAGTGGAACTAGACCAATTAAAGTTGAAATTATGAGTTGAACTTGATGAATACAATGTGTTTGATAAAATGCCTCAATGACATAGATGGTGAAGTTATGACTAATTAGAGGATATTTGTTATGAGATAATGTGATGCTTGATGATAAGTGTGGGGTGGGAGGTCATGTTTTTATGTTGTGAAACTTCAACGTATTAGCTCCGAGTGCTAATCGATTGACTACCCCACGCTAATGTGTTGCTAGGTACTAATTGGAGTGTCTGATTCATGCTAAGTACTTGTATAGTGTTGTATTGTAACTTTTTAATTTTGTTAGTAGTAAATTAGTATAACTTCTTCTTCTTTTTTCTTCGTTACTAGTTTACCTTCTTAATTTTGTATTTTACATTAGTGTAGTCTGTAGTTATGTTGTTCTAATATTACGTTGGTGGTTAGGTGGGTTGTTGATTACTTGTGGCGTACTTTCAATAGGGTAGTCTGAGTCCCCGATATACATTGTACTTGTGAACATGCCAATAACATAAGTGTGGGGTGGTTACATGGTCTTATTTTTTTGTTTTAAGTGTTATGGCTAATGTTGTTCGTCTTGTGTAAGTACAGTGTCTCACCGTCCTAGCATATGTTCTAACACAAGTTCTTTCAAGGTTGCCTCTAGTAGCCGTCGATGAGGTACAGGAGGAAGAGAAGCGCATTGATCCAGATGCGGATGTAGTACCAGAGTGCAAATTTTGTATTCGGGCTGTCCCAACCCATGCTAGATATTGGTTCCAGACGTTCATCCCTGCGGTGAACCCGGAGCCTGAGGTTGCTATCGGCGATGGGAAGTTGGCCAGAAAATATAATGAGAAAACAACAACATTTGGGCTTTGGGTTTTGACAGTCTGTTCCATCCAGGTGATGCAGTGAACGTGAACTTGGTAAAGGATTTTTATGCCAACTGGCAATCTGAGGCCATCCTAGATGTTGTGTACGAAGTAAGGGTACGAGGTAAAGTGATTCCTTTCTCCTCCAAAGTGATCAATTTGATTTTGGGTTTCACAGAGCATTCCCACAAGCTCTTTCAGAGGTTTCTCCGTCGGCTATACTATCCGGATATCCACCGACAGCTATGTGGAGTTGACTCTTTTGCCGCATGAATGCGGGATGTTAATGATTTCCACAAGGACATGAAGAAGGGAACATTCCAGCATCCGGCCAGGGTTATTTTGCGGCTAATCAATGCCAAAATCATGCCTACCTAAAGTGACACTGATGTCTCCCGGCTGAAAGTGTGCTTGGTCTATGCCTTTTTGACAAGGATGCGGTTTGATCTCAGAAAAATCATGCTGGAGCACATGGCGAGAGTGCGACCATTTGGGACCCGCCGGCTATACTACCCGAATATGATCACTCGACTGTTGCGAGCGCACCATGTAGAGGAGGAGTTTCATTATGACCGGACCATCCCAGTGTCATATCCTATCAAGGCCTTTGATATCACGGCAGTGATATATCCTCCTGCTATTGCTGTTACTTCAGACCAGAGGTTGGTCCGTGTTGAGGAGACACTGCAGCTGTTGTTTGTTGATTAGGGCCTTCACTCTGATCGGGGGAGACTGACTTGGCAAAGCTACAGTAGGACCACCCCTTTTTTGTTGTCAATCAGTAGTGTTGGGCTTGGCGGAGGAAGGACAGTTACCATCGGATGAGGATATGAACTCCGTTCCCTCCTATGATGAAGAGTATTTGCACATCTTCGAGGGTGCTTATGATTAGCCAAGGGCATTAGGGAGTCACGTTTCCACTCTTGTTTTACTGTTTTGCATTGGGGATAATGCAATTTCTTGCAGGTGGGATAGGGAGTTCCTATTTGTTTGTATTTGTACTTGTTTCAATTTGCCAATAATGCTTTTTTAGATAATATGGTCTGCAAATTATAACTCTAAATTCTATCAGCCTGTAATAGTTAGTATTTAATTGTTTAGTTTCGATTCTTCCCGACGATGAATGTCATCGACTGGTGTCTTGAGGGATTTGAAGTTGAACGAGAAAAATACAAAAAAAAAAATTGAAAATCCAAAAATATGTCTATTTATTTTATTTTATTTTATTTTATTTTACTTTTTTAGGTAGTGTAATAATTTCTCATTGGTTTTTATTTGTGATGCGGTTCTTTTCGAAGGGTTTTACTTGAACCGGGAAAGTTAATTTTTTTTTCCAGTTTTGTAGGAATAAAGAATCTTGTGTCACGGTACTAATTTGAAGCAATTTTCTTTGATTGAGTATGCCTTGAGAGTGGTGAGTACCTTATTTGTGACACCTAAGCTCAATTCTTGGCTCTTAGATAAGTGCCTTAAATTGGTTGATTGTGACTCTGCTTAACTGCTTTGACTAGTGAGTCGGAAAATATCCGATCCTAAGTGAGTTATGTGCCAATGTGAGAGTGAGGTTTGTATTGATATTTTGTGCATGTCAGTGATGTCTAGAACTTTTTCCGTGTATTTGCAAAGCGAAATAGCAGTCATATTCAGTCTAGGAAGTGATATATTTTTTTTTTATTGAGCCAATTATATGTCTGTGATCCGCCTAATTATTGTGTATCCTAGTTAGCCCATTTGATCCTGTAATCCTATTTTCTGTGGCACATAAATTTTAATTCTGAAAGTGAATGAATTCTTTGTATCTTGAGTTCCTAATTGTTCGGGAATTTCATTGTGTGTGGAACTACTCTCCATTGTTTGTGTGAGGGCACATGATTTGCGAAGGTAAGGTAAAGTCTTTGACCTTTTTGTTTGAGTAAGTGAGTAGATTGTGAAAAATGCGTGGTGCTTTTGAGTTGAGTCTTGAGGTTAGGATGTTATGATATGGTGCTTAGTCTATTTTAAATATTCTTGGCATGATGTGTTAGGGACGCTGTTTGATGAAAATATCGTCCCTATTTGAATTGTAGTTTTGATTGCTCGAGGACGAGCAATAGTCTAAGTGTGGAGTATTGGTGGCAGGCTAGAAACCCGTGTTTTAGTTGTAGTTTACACTCTAATTACTGCATTTTACGTGTGTTTGAACTTAAATGATAGTGAATTACACTTATTACGTGTGTTATGCCTTGCAAGAAGTGATTCCGAGTTAAAACGTTAATCTAGAGCTGAAACGATCAATTTGGAGCTTTGAATTCTGAGTAAAAGCCCAAAAAATTAAGTCAAAATCGTGTTCGGGGGTCGAGTACCAAGTCTGGATGTCAAAAAGTGGATGAAACAATTTACTCTGAGAAAAATACTTAGCTGCGCCGCATGGGGCGCGGCGCGACAGTGAAAGTATAGCATGACAAACAAAATTCAAGTCCCTTGATAAACTCCACAGGCGTGCCACATGGGGCGCCGCGCTCTGCACCACGTGTGTGCATTTTTGTGTTAAAGTGATACCTATTTCGGTTTGGAAAGGGTAGTTTCGTCCGGGCCTACTTCTACACGGTATAAATGCACCAAAAAAACGTTTTTGAAGGGACTTTTGACCTACGAAAGATTGGAGAACCAACCAAGGCAAGAAGACTCAAGAATTCATCAAGATTTCAACCAACAATCGGTGCGATACGGGAGTTTGTATCAAATCATTAGAATTGATGTTTTCTTTGTTCTTAAACCTTATTAATATGACTTTTTCTATTGCTATGGAATAATTTCCATTAGGGTGTTGACAGATATGGTATTTTGATAACTTGATTAGGGATTCGATTCTTGATAATTGTTAGAACTAATTGATGGAGTTTTAATTCGTATTGTGGGGTTATTTCTTATTTTGTTAATCGAAGAGGAGCTTGATATTGAATTGCTTTACATCTTATGCTCTAGTTTAAATTCATGATTCAAATGGCTAATGGAAAGGGCCTCTTGAATTATTAATCAAACTAGAAAATAGGAAAATATTCATGAGAAGTTACCCTTAAGATCATAATCATCATTTTATTGTTGCAATTGTTTGTGTGCTTCAATTGGATTAATTACTGAAATTAACGTTTAATCGGAAGAGGAACATTAACTTCCAGTGTAATATGATTGTCAGTTGAATTCGTGAGAATCAACCGTATTATCGAGTGAACATACTCAAGATTTGGATCCCGAGTCATTTATCTTGCACCTGTCTAGTCATTACCCTTGTTTCTCTCATTGATATTTCTTCGTTGCTCATCCTATCCTTTGTGATCAATTGTTAATTGCTTAGTTTTTAGTAGTTAATCGTAGTAATAGTCATCAAATCAAGTATTAATTTTTCTAGATAGTAATCAACTGAAGATTATTCGAACTCTGGTTAAATCCAATCCCTGTGAAGACGATAATTAAATTATATTATCTTTGATTAGCGAGCAATAATTTTGTGTTGTGTTTTACGCTCGTCAAATTTAAAGGCCCACGCAACCCCATCTTAACATACCAACACATCCTAAAAAATAATACGAACTTAGTTGAAGCCTTAAATCATATCAAAAAGCATCAAAAACATGAATCGTACCCCAAATCAAACCTATTAAAACTAATGGATTTTCAACTTCTAAAATTGATGCCGAAACCTATCAAACTAACTCTGATTGACCTTAAATTTTACACACAAGTGATAAATGACACAACTGACCTACTCTAACTCCCGGAACCAATATCGGATCCCGGTATCAACAAAGTCAACCCTCGGTCAAGCTTCTCAACCTTCCAAACCTTCTAACTTTTCAACTTTCGCCAATTCAAACCAAAATGACCTACGGACCTCAAAATCAATATCCGGACATACTTCTAAGTCCAAAATCATCATACGAAACTATCGGAACCATCAAAACTCCCTTCCAGAGTCATTTACATATAAGTCAACTCTTTCAACTTTAGCTTCTAACCTTTGGGCTAAGTGTCCTAATTCATTCTGAAACATTCCCCAACCACCCCGGCAAGTCAAATAACCATAAATGAATATACAAGAAGCAATAAATGGAGGAACAAGGCTAAAATACTCAAAACAACCGGCAGGGTCGTTACATCTACCCTTATCTCATGATAACCAGACCTGAAGTCAAGCTTGGTGTAAATTTTAGACCCTACTAGCTCCTCGAGAAGTTCTTCTATAACAGGAATAAGGAACTTATCTTTTATAGTAATCTTGTTGAGAGCCCTATAATCCATAAAGAGTCTCCAAGAACCATCATTCTTACTGACCAACACCACTGGGAAGGCATAAGGACTAGAGTTAGGTTGTATGATACCCTAGCCTAGCATCTCTTGGATCAGCCTCTCAATGATATCTTATGAGCATAAGAGTATATGTGTCCTGGTGTTGACAGGATTGCTACCAGTGGCTAAAGGAATTTTGTGATCAAATGGGCCTTTGCTAGGAGGAAGGCTAGTTGGTTCTGAGAATAGCAGTTAATACTCAAACAACAACTATTGTATACATGAGTGCATAGTTTGATCCTTCCTAATTTCCTGTTCTACAACTGAAACCACCTTAACCATGTATAGTTGGGCCTCCCACTTAACCATCTTGTTCAAGGATTTTACATGCACCCTTCAAATATGAACTTCATGGTTAACTTGCTGAAATTCATCTTCACATCCCCAACAGTCACCAACCACTGTACCCCAGTACAATATCACAAGAACCCAAGGGAAGTACTAGCATGTTAGATTTAAAAGTTGTTCCCCTCATGAGCCATTGGAATCCCAGACAAATCTTAGTAGTGGCCACGAAACTACCATCAACCACCTTAATAGACTGTGCTGCCACTATTTGAATTTGTGCAGCCCACTTCTCAGCAACATTAGAGTTAATAAAATTATTTGTGCTACGTGAATCAATCAAGATGCTAATTGCCATTTGTTCAATATAACCGACTACCCTCAGAGTTTGGTAACCAATTATACCATTCATTGTATTTATAAAATTACACAAGGCTCCATATTGAGCATATTCTCCGCAGCAACTCCAACATTCCCAGTTTCCTCATCCTGAGCAACCTCATTCCCTTTGAATTCTAACATACATAACTGTTGAGGCACCTCTTGACTTTCATATTCAACTAACAACCTCACCCCCTTCTTCTAGTTCCAACAAGTACAGTTGCTTAGTGGTTTTGCATTTGTGCCTTGGGAAAAACTTTTCATCATAAAAATAACATAACACCTTAAGTCTCTTATCATTCAACTCAGTCGGGGTAAGTCTTTGTCCCTTGTTTCTTCCATATTGGTGAGAGGGTTCAGGGAGGCCTTTTGGTGTTGGTTTAGGAGGATTATAAGTGGCTAAGGTCGTGGTTCTAGGGGTAGCAGAATGGTAGTGTGTGTTTTATGCTTTGCTGCTTTTTTGACAGACTAGATAAGCAAAGCCATGCATGGGGTAGTGAAAAGGGTATTTGAGCCATAACCAGATCTCGAATTTCAGGTTTGAGGCCAGTGATGAAACAACTAATAGTATTATCATTAGATAAGGTTAATCTAGCCATGGCACTATCAAACTTATTTTGATATTCTATCACCCCTTTCATTTGAGTGAGCAACTTAACCTCCACCATAAAGTCATCATATTCAGCCTCAAATCTATCAGTAATAGCATATAAGTATTCATCCCCACTAGGGTAAGGCAAGTTCAATATACTTTTAATGTAAGTTAAGTGTCATTCAATAGCAACCCCATCGAAATGAATAGAAGCTACCTTAATACGCTAGGAAGAGAACATAGAAGAATTGTTCAACCTTGTATAGCCATGATTTGAGTTCAATGCCATCAAAGAGAGGGAGGTCCAACTAACCCACTTTTGATAACAAATTCTAAGAAGAAGCACCAGCTCCTTGAACAGTAGCGGTGCCTCCACCTCTTGGTGGTCCTGGAGTGTTTCCTGTCGAGTTCCACCTGCCATATTGCCACCATGACATGAAACTCCAGGTTGATTTCCAGCAACTCCAAAGGGACCGCTAGTGGGTAAATAATTCTCAGTGCCTTCCGAAAAGGCCACTCCCTTATTTCTAACGATATGCCGCTTATTCGACTCAATCGACTCTCGTAACTCCATTAATGTTTTGTCTCGCGTCTCCTCTAGTTGGGCTTGCCTCATCGTAAGGTTGGCCAAATAAATCAAAATCTTGCAAGAACATCAGTAATCCCCTTGAGGTCAGATGCCATTTTTCACAATGCGAGGGTCACTGCTACGATACCAAATGATGGGGTATTGAGTAGATGAGCTAAAAACAGAGAAAAAATTAAGCTAGCTAAGAACTAAGATAATTTTTCATAGATAGATTCTCTGAGAGATAATTAGGGCATATAAGGATGAGCTCAAGGTTATCAAAATCTCAATTTCGTAGCAGGTACTATAGATTTCACTGACAAATAAAAACCTAGCCTAGGACGGAATTTGCTAACAAGGAACCCAAACCGGAGGGCCATGACGGGCACCCGGGCCTTACGTGCCGAGTACCAACGTACATTTTATCTAACCTTTCTTACTATCTATAAGGGCCGACGAGATCAGAGACATTAATCCTAATCAATCAAAATTCCAGATAATGACATAAACATATATATAACATGGCCGACAAGGCTGTCATGAAAAACTATACAACAAAAATGAATTTGCCGACAAGGCAATCCCAACTATACATGAGTCGACACTTGTCTATGAGCCTCTACAGGAACATAAGTGATGCAACATGGCCGGAACAGGGCCCCGACATACCAAAATGCCTATAACAAAAATGCATACCAAGACCACGGCAAGTCCGGAGAAGGGATCTCGCCAATAACCGTTGAACTGGCAGCCCACTATGGTGGGGGAGCTTCGTCTACCTGTCTATCAGGACCTGCAGCATGACATGCAGTGTCCACAAATAAAAAGACGTCAGTACGAATAAGGTACCGAGTATGTAAGGCAGGAAAGCATAATGTAAGAAGAGTAATGTGCATAGGGATAGAAAATATACACCCTGTAACATCTGAGTGCCTCTAAGGGCGACTAATCATGCAATGCCTGATGTGCATATACATATATATCCTTTTAAAATCATCATATACATACGCCTCTGTGGGCCTCATCATCATCATATCAGACCCCGGCCATCATAAGGCTCGGTAACATCATACCCAACCGATTAGTGGTTGCACAGTAGGTGCCATACCCGGCCGACTATAGCGCAGACTCGGTAGAGTAAAATAGATGCCACTATAGAGCGGCTCAGTAGAGTACAATAGGTACATGTATATAGTTGCACAATAGGTGCCATACCCGGCCGACTATAGCGCGGCTCGGTAGAGTAAAATAGATAATGCATGCTGGACTCATTGGAATCACACTTTGAACCCTTTGGAGTGGCGTAAGGTCAAAGAAGTAACATCAACATCAATCCTCCCATAAGAGGGGAAACAATACAAGTACTACTTGCTTCTAAGAGTAGAGTATCTTTGGAGGCTCGTTCATTGCATTATGTACAATCGGAGTCGTGCAAAAGAAGGAAAGGGAGAGCCTCACATACCTTGTATATTCTGCCCCAATCTCAAGCTATGCAACCGTCACAACTCCTTAGTCTACAATAAGAGAAACGATACTATCGTCATCATTTAAGCGTCATAACTATTATGTATCGACCACAACCTATTTTACGATGAAACGGACAGCACCTCCCCTATATATATGACTTCACACAATTCAAAACAATCACCAGACAGCCCAAACAACATCAATAATAATCATATTGAGCCTCCCAAAACAGTCCACGCACAAGCTAATCACTTCATACATACGATGGCCACCGTAGTCGTGTCAAACGACCCGGAAATGTTACGAAGAACTATCAGCCCACAACCCTAAATTTATATGGTGTTTCTCCACACCCTTCTTCCTCCAAAACTCCACAAAACAGTAGTAAAACACGCAGCCCAACAGCAACACAAAACAGTCCACAAAACAGTCCGCTACAAGTGAATAACTCGAACTCACGGCTTCCCATCACCTTCCCGTGAGTTCTTACATGTATAGAACGAATTACCATGAATTCGCAGGAGAAAAAATGTATGAAAGAGAGCAGTAAACTTACCTTACTTGTTGGATAACTCGGCCCTTTCCTTGGTTCTTCAAACTCTAGGTTTCACCCCCAATTAGAACTTGAAAGAGAGGGAAATCGATTAGGGTTTGTGTGGGATTTTTGGGGAGGGGTTGCAGGGGTTCAATTTGGTTTTGAAGGTCTGAAATAAGGGTGAAATAACTGAGTTTATAATCCCTTAAAAGTCCTCTCTTGGCCGACTTTAGGACTTTTAATTTTGTCCTCTAATTTTGGCAAGTAGGTGATGCACCTACTTGTCACCTACCAATCTGCGCAGGTCTGCAGAAATACAATTATCTCTATACTCCGAGATCGTATTGACAAACAGTTTAATGCGTTGGAAACTAGACTCATAGATATTTAAATTGGTAGATAGATCACCCCGTAATTCCTTGTAAATTAGGAGAAAAGCTTAGAAACATTTGACTTAATGTTTAAGTAAAATTATGAACCTAAGTTGCGACAACTTTTGTCGACTTTTGTTTCATAACCCGTTTGACTTCAAGACTTATGAAACGGGTATTATATGATTCAAATACCTTAAAACATGACCTCTTGGTAATATTAATCACCCCTCGATTTACCCGAAAATACGAGTTACAACATCCTTGATTTGTTAACTTCTAATACTTGTTAACCACCCTTGCATCATTTAAGACTAATAGGGCTAAATTCTCATCATTTCAAATATAATATCTTCTCGGACCTACGTAGACTAACTTATGGCGTAAGCTAACGTATGCAAATATAAGTTGTAACAGAAATGTCCAGGGAACTTAATTGAAATAAAACAAACTTATTATTTACAAACACCTGGGACCAAAGTATAACTAAAGTAAACTGATTAACAACTCGCACCAACGGCTACATACTACTACAAAAGCGAGGATTACAGTCTTCAAAACATGCTCCTTTGTACTACGTATAACATGAAAATAAATAGTATGGAACACTTGATAATTAGATTAGAGTAACGATATTTTTTCTGGAAAACATGATTGTATATCCTCCTCGCAAATTAGTATATGTTCTTAATTATATGTATGTTAAGCTGTTGTTTGGATATATATATATATATATATATATATATATATATATATATATATGTAGTTTTTTATGTTTTTTATTTTTTTTTTAAGTGTGAAAAATTCTCAGTATGAGTAAGTTGTTGAAGTATGCATTAGTCTATTTTAAAAACGGATATAAAAAAGAGGGCGTTGGGGGTTGTAACTATCCCATTTAAATTAGGTAATCGTTTTCAATGTACACGCTTAGCCAATTTTTCTAATGATCGAAGATTGTATTAGGTTGTATTGTATCTGATCGAGATGAAGAAATATTTTGATTTATGTGAATAATAAAAAGGGCAGGTAAAAAAGTAGTCCTTTTTCTTTTTCAAATTTACTTGGAGATGGAGCGGTATGGAATTCAGAAGAAACGTATACATTAATATATACCTGTATAACTAGATACCATTTGTATTAATCGACTGATCTGATTTTAATTCACTTTTAAAATTGATGAGAGTAATCAACAGAATTTGCTGGTTGTACAAGAAAAATTCAATTATGAATATATAATTATTTGAGGAAGTCTAGATTCAATTCATCCGTGTTCATTATATGCACTGACCCGATTAAATTCGAATTTGTACATAAAAATTTTACTCTTTCATTGGATTATAAAAATGCTCCCTAATAAAGACGAACTTCATACTCTGATTAAAAAAATAAAAATATTTTCTATAATCAATATAAGAATAATTACGCAAAGTTCAGGCAAATTAGTATTGATTATATATATGAATTATAATTGAACATATCGCTACATTTAAGTTTACAGTAGTAATAGCAGTTTTTAAATTTATTTTAACTTAAAAAATACTAATTTTCATCGGTATCTCAGTTACTCCACGATTGTTAACATTATTTTGAAAGAATATTAGCTCCACTTATTAGTTTTTGCTGGCTCCACTTTTTCTCCACTTATTTTCTTATTTTTACACCTTGCAACCGGCAATGTCATTTTCCAGATTCCAGAGTGGATTTACCAAACTTCTAATGTCATTATTTTCCACTATATAATGATTAATCTAATAATTTCCGAAGAATGATCTAATCTAATCACACATGTCAATTCAAACAAATGACACATCCCAACTAAAGGTATCTAACTTAACTCATTAGATTCTCTTGCAAATCCTTGATTAGTTTCCGTGGTATTAATATCTTACACATAATAAATTACTAATTAGTCTCCAATTTTTATTTTTATTGGTATTGGAGTAGTTACTTCACACCCATATATTTTTTTGGTCATAAAGTATATGTTGGCAATACTGAGAAATAAACTTTTTATAATCTTTTTGCTGTTTGTTTGGAATTATAGAGAAGATAAGACGTATTTGGAAGAACTCCATTTTGGCATGACTTTGTCAAAGTTGTTTTTGAAAGTTTCAATTATTTTGTGTTCTTTGGTTGGCTACAGAGAAGAAAGACTATTTTGAAAATTTTAATTATTGCATGACTTTGTCAGAATCATTTCACTCGTTTTATCATGGAAAGACCTAAAAAAAGCTGGGAATTAAAAGAAAGGAAGTCAGGCAAGTACTTGATAATTGCTTGAGCTAAAAATTCACCTTCTTTTTTTTCTTTTTCTTTATGTGACTTTAATTTCTTCCCCTAAAGTATCATTTTAAATAGGGACTATTACATGAATAGCCCGTTAGATTTAATATTTAACTTTTTAGTCTATAAATATAAATTATACATTGTATTATATATATATATATATATATATATGTTATACATTCGCCAATTATTTCTATTTTAAAAGATTAAGTAGGCGACTATTTAGATTAATTCTTCTTTTTCAATTTCAAACTACAATTTGGCTATACAATGCCATTGGAAAAACCAATACTAAACAATTTAATTGTTTTAGGAGTTACCAATTATTTATAAAATTGAGAAATAAAACCATTAACGGACATAAAAAGGCATGAAAGAAAAGTTATAAAAAAAAATGAGTTCCATTGGACCAAATAAGGCACTTTTTGAGAGGAAGTGACTTATAGAATTGAGTTTGTGTGTGATAACTTAGGATTCTAACTATTTAAATAGATGCTTTTCAGACTTAGAAAATAATAATAATTTCTCACTAGAAGCTTCTTCCTTGAAAAACAAAGGTCAACTGCCTATCTTTGATTCAATAAAAGAAGATGACCAAGTCAAAGTGCGTCCTAATAATTTTGTCTTTCAAAGTTTTTTGGAAGCTTTTCCACAGTACATTGTATGAATGCACTAGTTTCATTTTCTAACTTCTAATCATTCTATTTGTGTCAAAGAATTAGATCCTTTTCATATGCATGCATTTACACTTGTCACGCTAAAAAATTTTATAAAGATAAAAGGGTTTAAATTTTATTCACTTACTGTGCCAAATATGTTAGTTATACCTTATGTTATAAGTTAGGGGTATTCAGGACCTTAACGTGAGCGAATAGTACTCTTGTATTTGTCCTTATTTTTAACAGTCTTCTACGAATTACTAATAGTAAGTCCTGAATGACCTAAAAAGTAGACTAGAAGTAAAATTAAAAATTTCATATAGTAGAGGAGCATTCTTTTCCCTTTTCCGCTTTTAAATTCTCTCACACTTAGTTCTTTTAATTTTTAAACTTTTCTTATGTTCGTTTGAAAGAATAGAATTGAGAAAATGAAACAAAATTTTAATAGCCCATTTTTTTTTTATTGACACGAAATGTCCTTTTGGCCCAATCATATTACATCTAATAGCCCGAAATGTCTATTTTGTATATATTTTGTATAGTAATTGTCTATTTTGTATATATTTTGTATAGTGACACTCTCTTTAGGATATTTTTTGTATAGTGATAGACTATTTTGTATATATTTTGTATAATGACAGTCTATTATATATATTTTATATAGTGACAGTCTATTGTATATTTTTTGTACAGTGACAGTCTATTTTGTATATATTTTATAGTGACAGTCTATTTTGTATTTATTTCAACGTTATGCATAATGGATATTCAGTGATATCCAAGTTTTTCTTTTTCATCTCCATATACAAGTTCACACTTATTTTTATATAATGACAGTATATCTTGTATATATTTATATAGTGACAGTCTATTTTAGTTTTTTTTTTTTTTTTTTTTTGTATAATGACAGTCTATTGTATACAAATGAAATTTGCTCAGTTAATTTCAGGAAATATTTTTTGTTGAATTTGGTATTCTTCAAAGTAGTTTAAATAAAACAACAACTACTGTCTACCACGTATCAATCCTCAGCTTTTTGAGACATTTATATGACTCTCATTATATATTTCACTCAAATAATATGATGATTTTTGAAATACAACAAGTATTTATTAACTTTTGAAAATACATCAGCAAAATCTATAGTCTGAAGTCACTGATTGGTCACGCTGCGCCGTGCTTCCTTATTTTTATAAAAAGAAAATTTAAATATTAAGGTTGATCAATTCCTTTTTCCAGTTTGATAAAATATTGTCATTTTGGGATATTTGATATCCAAGAACATTCTTGGAGTAGTTCATCACATCGGGCAGATAAAGAATTGAAAGGCGCTTGTGATAATAACGTCATTTCATATCCAATAATTGCAAAAGCCACAAGTGGTATTTTGACAATAAGAAAACTGATTTTCCATATCATTGGTGGAAGATTGGTACGTCTCGATTGCAACAAAATTTACCGCATTTGAGCAAATTTAGGCTAGCCATTATAATTTATTTGGGGCTATAAATTATATGGCTTAATTCATGACTAGCGAATGATAATTGTTTTCACTGACCGAATACAAATAAAATTTGCTCAATGGAATTTATTAAGTAGTACACGTTCAGAAGCAGCTGATCTAGTAGTAAACATGACAAAAACGCTGTCCTAGTAGGTCCAGTTATAAGGGACGGGGTTTAGGTCCAACCACAGAGTCCATTTCCCTTTTTAATTGGGCTAGTAGCCAGCTCAAAAGTGCACGGATAACCATTCTCATGGATGCTATTTAAAAATTAGCCAGTACTTATTTTGTCCTTAATTTTAAATTAAATATCTTAACTTTAGGACAATTCAGGATATTTTTGTCCTGAAAAACTGAAATTCATGACGCACTAGTTAATACATAAAGAACAGCCTTTTAGAGTGGCTACCTGATGTCATTTTTACCTGGGAAAAGTTGATGGTGCATTTACACAAATAGTCTTCCTTGATGCCACTACTTAAATTTTTTGTACTTGCCTGCAGAAACAAATATTCATCGAATTACATTTAAAGGCAAAACTTAATTCACTGAACGAAGAGAATAGAATTTAAAGAATAGCCTGAAAAATTATTACAATGCAAATAATCCGAGAAGTTACAAACTCTAAGCAATTCCGGTCATTGCATGAGAATTAGTTGAAGTTTAAATATGCTTAGTTAAACATCACAATAACTAAAACTAAAATTTAGCAATAATTGTGGGATCGAAGGCGCTATTATCCCCGCGCAAAAATATTGTCACACTTTGTACTCTCTCCTCTTAAATTATTTCTATTGCTTTCTGGAGACAATAGAAAAGTAAAAAAATTGAATAGAAATGGAACGAGAACAGAGGCGAACATGACCGTTCAAAAGTAGTAGAATAATTGAACTAAATGCAAACACATAATTTAGGGAGGTTTTTTGCAAATTCTACTATCCTTGCTTACCAAGCAAGAGAAAAAGAACAATGGAAAAAGAATTATAAATTTAAAACAAAAGAAAAAGTGACAGCAAATATTAGATTGTCTACGAGCTTGTTTGGCCAAACTTCTAGGAGGTCGAAGTACTTCTTTTGCTAAAAAAAGAGCGCCTTATCTAAAAATTTAAAGTGTTTAGCTAAAATAAAGAAGTGCTTTTGAGCATTACCAGAAGAAGTAGTTTTTCTACTTTTGAGAATAAACTACAAAATTCTATATTCTTTCAAGACGTAGAAGTAAAAACTTAATTTCTCAAGACAAATATATTATTACTATAAATTTATATTTTTAAAATTATTTATCATTAATTTAACCTTTACTTTTTGGTCTCTGCTATTCCTTTCTTTTCTTTTTTAATTTGAGAGCTGCTAAAATGACCACCCTAATGTGGCCCGACTGTGGCCACACTAGTAAAATTACATCAACGTCCTCATTCCTATTTTCCCTACAATTTTTCCTCCAAAAGAGAAAAATTGAACATAACACAAATACAACAACCATGAATATGAACAAGATAATAGGTTTTATCGAGTTAGGGACGAGTTGTACATATCTTTAGGGATGACGTCGGACGACATTTTGTTGAATGAATACGAATTGGCCGATGTTGATTCTAACGGCAGTTTCAACAATGCAGTGCATTTAGATGATGATGATGAAGAACCTCATGGAGAATATTATGGAGAAGCTGATGATGATGAGGAGCAGTTTTTAGGAAATGAATTAGAATTATATGATTTTGATCGGGAAATGGAGAATGATTTTACTGAAGGGGATGTGGTTGTAGGTCCACTATTCGTAAAGTGGCATAGAGATAAAGATTCTTTATTTTCATTCTACAAAGAACATGCACTATTGAAAGGATTCTCCGCCGTTAAAAGAAATTCCAACAAGAAGGGTGGTGACACTGCCAGGTACATAACTTACTGTTGTGATAGGGCTAGGATTTACAAAACTAAGTTTACCACCAAGAGTAATGATCGTAAAGCTAGGGTCACTGCTGTTTTGGATGATTCTGGTTGTTGGCGCATCTCTAAGGTCGTTCACGATCACAATCATGATTTGCTCCCCTCCATATCGCGCATGATGGCTGGACATAGGTCCATTTATGATTCTTTGAAGAGGGATCTTGTTGCTCACGACTGATCTGGCATTAAACCCTCCAAGAATTAGACTTGCTAAGGTTCAACGCGGTGGACCACAAAATTTAGGTTGCACTCCAAAAGATTGTAGAAATTTTATTTTAAAGAGTAGGAATTTTGAAATGCAAGAAGGGGATGCACAATCATTGCTCAATTTTTTTCGTGAAATGCATGCAAAGGATAATGAGGTTTTTTATTCAACAGATGTTGATAATATAAGTAGGCTGCGAAATATGGTATGGACGCATTCACACTGTAAGGCGGCATATGAGCAACTCCAAGATGCGATATGCTTTGATACGACGTACCTTGTGAATCGCTATAATATGCCATGTGCTACATTTATCGGCATCAATCACCATAGACAGACCATCTTATTGGGATATGCTCGCTTGTGAGGCCATGAAAAATGTTCATCCAGTGCTATCATAACTGACTAGTGTCCGAGCATTAAGCCAGCCATTGCTGAAGTGATGCCATATACAATACATAGGTATTTGGCATATATTTTCAAAGTTGCTTCTTTACTTAAGTGGTGTTCGTCCTTCTAAAATTGCACGTGGAGAGTTTAAATCCATGGTCCTTGATAGCATTTCTGTTAAAGTTTTTGAGAGAAAATGGACAGAATATATTGTAAAGTATAATTTGCATACAAGGAATTGGTTCAACAAGCTTTACTTTGAGAAGGAAAAATGGGTTCATGTGTACCTTGATGTGTATTTTGAGTTGGTATGCTATTTACGTAAAGAAGTGAGGGGATGCATGCATTCTTTGATGGATGTATTACCCGTCAATCACTCTTAGGATGTTTGTTCACCAGTACGAGTTAGCTATAAGAGCTAAGTATGAGAAAGAGTTGGAAGCAGAATACAGGTCAAAGGGCTTTCAAATTGTGTGTGAGCCATTGTTCAAGTGGGAGGAGCAGGTAATTCAATGTTATACGCGTACAGTGTATGAAAATTTTCAAGACACAACTATGAAAATTGTATCATTGTGAAGTCAGCAGCCCCCACGATCATCAAGTTGTCCCTGGTGTTGAGAAATTCATCGTTAGTGATTATTCAGTTGTACAAAAAAATGCTGTAAATCCTGTAGAGTACACTATTGAATATACACCTATCGCGATTATTTTGGTTGCAGCTGTAAATGGTTCGACTCTAGAGGGATATTTTGTTTCCATATACTCAAGATCTTGTCGCACAAGAAGACTGATAAAATTAATGAAAGATATATACTGACAAGGTGGAGAAGCGATGTTATTCGGCCACACTTGAATCGATTCCATCAAGTTGGTTGCTCAACCATGACTCCTTAGCAGTGTTTTAAAAGGCGTGGACATAAGGCAAGGCATTTTACATATGTCTCAGTGAGGCGTAAGCCCCGAGGCATGGGGCGTACGCCCCATAGGTATTTAATTTTTAATATTTTATAAAATAATCTAATTACAATAAATATTTATAAACAAGTAAAATTGAAGAAAATTATAAATATGTGGGGAAAAAAAAAAAAAAATATATATATATATATATATATATATATAGATGTGCTCCATCCCCATAAAAAACTAGTCAAAATAATCTATTATACGCTACATAGAAGCACAAGTAACTTGAGTCGAAAAGAATAAAGTTTTCTATTTGGAGGAACAAAAAAGATGACTTACCTGCAATTTGAACTTTGATCTTGCTGCTATGAAGGAGAATGTAGTTCTCTTTGTATTTGTAAAAAAATTAAATATTTGTTGCTTTTAGGAGATATTAACAGACTAACGGACAAGATAACGAATTGGGAAAGACCATAAATTAGGGCTTCAATCAATAAAACAGGTCTTGACTTTTAAATTTAATACATTTAAGTTCCTTTTTAAAACTATTAAGTAATTACCAAGTTGACTTTTGAGAATTTGGGTATTATATGAAGGACTTATTCAACAAATTTTGTTTTAATTCGAAATAGACTTTGGGGCTTATGCCTCACTAAAAAAAACGCGCCTCAAAGGCCCGGGCGTACGCCTCGAATTGCTGGGTATATGCCTATTGAGACTTTCGCCCCACACCATCGCCTCCTTTTAAAACACTACTCCTGAGTACAAGACATACAGGAGCATGTTGAAGTATTTTGTCATGGCTTGTGATATAGCACTGGGCACCAGCGTGAAGGTTCAATATGTTAAGCATAATTTGAAGATGATGGTGCATGATCTTCAAAACTGGGACAACGAAATGATCGTGCCAAACCCCAACCAGGATGACCCAGATCAAACTGAAGGCGGAACTCTACGAGTTCCCTAGTACACTCGTTCACGCGGCAAGCTGCGTTTGAATCAACATAGAGGAAGAATTGAATATTACTTTACAAGTTCATAGCTGTGTGGTATATTTGGATCTAGTGAATGGCAGAAGAACCGGTGTTAGTGGGGGTGGATGGGGTGGTGGCAGGATTAGTGGCAATGGTACCAACATTGAGCATGATGGTTCTCTAGGTGGGAATGAGGTATAATTTTGCAGCTACATTTAATTTAGCACTTAAACATATCATTTTTCTTGTAGTATTTGTTTGATTTTAATTGCAGCAAATTGACGCGACACAATCGCAATAGGCCTAATTGTATTGTTGTTTTATTTGGTTCAGGACATTTTGTTTTTGAAAAATTTTTGCTTGTTTTGCATAAACTTTGTTGTTTAATGATTTATGAAACTTATGCATTGCTTATTTTGTTTTAACAGTTCAATCAAAATGAATTCTCCAACGTTTATGCCTTATGGATGGCATAATAGCTTCTGCATAATTGTTGCTATCTCTCCCCATGGCTTTGGCTTGGTTATATTCTAACTTCAATACTTGAAATAAAATTATTCTAACAAAGAGTGTGCAGAAAGCATTTGCTCGATTCCAAATATTTTATCGCTTTAAACTCTAATATGATGCACGATCTTAATGTAACGATGAAGATTAAGAAGTTATTAGCAATGAAGAAACAATCTTGAAGTTCATAATACTTAACCTTTGTGATGAAGAAAGCATTTGCTAAGTGTTTCCCTTAACCTTTGTTGCATGGGTTCGAAACCCAGAAACGACATTCTCTTTTTTTATCAACTCACTAATAAAGGTATTAAAGTATTTGTAATATTAATTCCAAACAGAAATGTTAATAGACCCTCTGGTTGATCAACTCTTTAAGTTCTTTCCCTTACATATGCTGCCTAGGTTCGAAACTTGGCTGCAATATTTTTTTGTCGAAATTCAGTAAGTTTTTTTCCTTATTAGTGAGTTTCCATCCGACGAGTTTAGGGTAGTGGTTAAATTGTATTTAATATTTAGGTCTCCAAAACTTTGAATCACTAAATACAATTTTTTGTTATTCGTGTTGACTTTTTCAATTCTCTATAACCAAATTAATTTTGATTTTCAAGAGTTTTTTTTAAAGCTTTCTAGTATTGTTCTGGGTTCTATTATATCCAAAAGGATATCAAAAAAAAAAAGGGGGGG
>MCJB01043166.1:0-54143 GCA_002018475.1 Nicotiana obtusifolia
GTTTTTGGTTGCTTTTCTCACCTGAAGCTTCTGCTTCACTTCGCGATGGGTTGAGGGTGTTTCGCGATTCGCTTATCCAAAAAGCGAATCGCTTTTTGGTTGCAAACCTAGTCAGCCAACTGACCTCTTTTTCTTGCTTTACTAATTTAAGTCTAACTTTTTCATACGAAGTCCGATTTGGACGATTCTTTTTGCTACGGCTCCGTAATTTCAATACGGAGCTAATTCCTCAAATTAAATTGAATTTGGAGGTCGTTTACTAATTTTAAAGTCAAGTACACCAGAAAGTATAGCGTTGTCGCTTCATGATGCGACGAACTAAGTCCCGTTAACCATTCAAAATTCATCCGAGACCCCCGGGACTTACTCTGAACATGCACACATGTTCTATACTCTCATTCAAACTTGTTCCGATCATTGGAACACTAAAATAAACATCAAATCATTAGGCTTGCATCAAAATCAAACCTATGGACTCCAAGGATCCTTAAATCGATCCGAACCTGACCAAACCGTGTCCGAATGGTCTGAAAATTTGCACGCAAGTCCAAAATTACATAAAGAGCCTACAGCAACAGCTGGAATTTCATTCCGACTTCCGGATCAAAATTTCACTTATCGACCGGTAACTCGAACTTACTCGATTCAAATCTGGTGTTGTTCGAGGTCTATCAAATATATTCCGGTCACTCGTCTAAGTCATATGTTCTCTCCCGAAGCTAGTCGAGCCGTCGGAATTCAAATCCGAGTCTTCTAACTCAATAGTCACTCCACGGTTGACTTTCGTGACTTAGACTTCCTTAAATGAGACCATGTGTCCCATTCTTTTTGATTTACTTCGAGTACAACTTACTCGATTTAATTTCACACAATATAATAAATGAAATAACTCGGGGCATGAAGAGTGAGTCATCACAATAACCTTCCAAAAATCTATAGTAACTTATCCATAACACACCCCATTAGCTCTCTAACTCTTAACATAACCTCACAGTCCATAACTAAGGAATAGTTTGCCTATGAGAATATCCAGCCTCTAAGCCTCAAGAATACGGAAATCTCCATATCCGATCCCAACTCCACCACTCAATAACTGACACATCAATCAAGCACAATTATGTCACAGAAAATACTCACATAATCCTCTACGCCACGTAGCAAAACATGAACATCAGCAATCAACATCTAGGCGATTACTGTAATACTAATCAAGCATCCGCAAGTCAAAAACATAATGCGTCTCCTAACACCCACACCCTTCTCAAGTGATACAAGGTAGTACTAATATCCTCTAAACATCTGGAATCTCCCACACCGTCTAGAACTCATGACCTTTCTTTCAAAAGCAAACCGCAACCTTGCCCATGAAATCTCAATATCATGCTATCATATGAAAATACGAGGATCCCATTCTCAAATATGAATCATGATAATTGGTAGAAAAGATATAAAATGATATGTAAATTATCTCATATTTAGCTCTTGATTGTGTGAATTTGGGAAGTTAATTGCATCGATTCATGTTAATGTAAGGTGTTTATATGTGTAAGAATGAGTTGAAAGCAATCGGGAGCGAAAACGGGGAAGAAACGAGCCAAAACGAAAAGAAACCGGACAAAGGAAGACAGGGAGCCACAGGCCAGCGCCCAGCGCTGGAGGCAGCAAAGAAATAAAGCTCACTGCCCGCAGTCCCCTGGGGGGCGCCTGGCGCCAGCCAGGGCGCCGACTGCGGGAAACTCTCCTATTCCGTCTAGAAGACCCCCAAACCGATCCCAAACCTTCCCAACTCCTATATAAACACCCCTAAACCCATCTAAGAAGGAGAGAACGTTATTTTGGAGGCTAAGGAAGCTTAGGAACATCAACAACACAAGCAATTCTCAGTTCATCAATTCTGTCTAGTATCTCTATTTAGTTTTTCAATACTTAGTTGTTTGATTTCATTGAACATGAGTGGCTAATCACCCCTTGTTCTGGGGTTGTGATTAGCCATGAATATTGTGTTTCTAACTTGACGATTGTGTTTTAATAGTTCATGTGAATATGATTGTTTCTTCAATTCTATGCCTAATTGCTTAATTATTTTGGCCATCAATTAAGTTCTATTAATTATCTATGCTATGTTTGGGAAAACTATGTTTAGATTAGAATAAGAATTGAAGAAAGCATGTTCTTAACCTTTTTAAAGGGGCGGATTCGTGGTTAGGATAGGAATATACTTAATCATCATGCTTAATTGGATAATCGTGTTCTTATTGCATTCTTGCTAGATTAATTCCATAGGAATATAGGTGTTAATCTTGTTAGGAATAGGCGAATAGTTCTTCGGAAGAAGGTTATGAGTATCATTATCGATTAATTAACAATCTTACATGAACTATATGAATGATAAGTCAATTAGAACGCAATAGGATTGGGAATATAATCACAACCCTGGAATCGTTGTTTTATTGATTACAAAATACATATTTGTTCCTTGCAATTCTTAGATTTAAACTAGAAGGATAATTTAGAATAAACCATATATTAAACTTGATCTTTGCTTGTTAAATAACTATATTAACTTAAGTCCCTTAGGTACGATAATCCGGACTCACAATCCTGTATTACTTGTCGACCACGTATACTTGCGTGTGCGTTAGGGAGCAACAAATCACAAGTAGGATAGACATCCCATCAACTGTAAACCTTTCCTTGAGTCAATCCCGTAGAACAAAATCACAACATGTAACAGACTCCCCATGCCTTTAGAGCACCTCAACTGCAAGTCACGGCCAAACCATCTCAAACTCTTTGGAACCCATTTGCGCATAATCAAATCAACAGAACTGATTTCCCACTAACTTAACCAAGTCATGCAGACGGCCAAACTCGAAGGTAACTTATTCCAAAACACTCACTCTGAAGGGACCCTCTACGAATCCGAAGTCGTTTCTTGTGTCTCTCTAATACTATCATATAGGGTCAATCATGATATAAAAGTACTGCAAGCCTAGACATCATCTAATATAGATCTCAAATCCTAGCCATACATAAATTCGAAAATCCTTGAATACCACATATGAATCTTGAACCCATTAGGACTTTCTCAATAGTCATCCAATCCAACCTCGGCAACCCCAGCATAGCCAATGTAACAGTCTTAGTGTGATAATCGAGAATAGCATGATATGGAGATAGCTAATCCATACCCAAAATCACATCAAAATCCACCATATGAAGCAACATAAGATCAACCCTAGTCTCATAGCCCCCAATAGAGACCAAACAAGAACGATAAACACGATACACCATATTAGAATCCCCAACGGTCATAGACACATAAACAGGAGTATCTTAAGAATCACGAGACATATCCAAATATGAAGCAAAATAGGATGACACATACGAATAAGTAAAACCCGGATCAAATAAAACTGATGCATCTATATGACAAACTGGAACAATACCTGTAATAACAGCATCGATGCAATGGCCTCGGTCCTACCAGGGAAAGCATAACAACGGGCATGGCCTCCCCCCCCCAAGGACGTCCTTTACCCGCATGTCCTCCACTTCTAGCTGGTTGTGCAGGTGGACTAGCAATTGGAGCTGAAACCATAGTCTGAGTACACTGTTGAGGTACACCTGTCGGGAGTCTGAGACAATCTCTCACCAGGTGCCTAGTATCTCCACACTCAAAATAACCTCTCTACCGACGTGGCTGCTGGAGTTGAGTCTGCCTAGGACGACTGAAGTAATCAGTGTAAGAACCTCGTGCAGAAGGTGCATTGAAGGATGGCTGCCAGTACGAGTACTCTGGAATCCATGGCTAGTTAGAGCATCATGTGAGACCTGAAGTGTGGACTGAACTGGTCGACCGGCAAAACCTCTACTATGGCGAGTCTTGGCTGCAGGATAGAAACCAGTAAATCCTCCAGATCCCCAAGGCTTCTTAGCCTCCCTATCCTCTCTCTCCTGCCCACAGATATGCTCCAACCTCCTTGAAATCTCCACAACTTGATGGAATAGAGTCTCAGTCTCTAACTCTCGTGTCATACCAAATATGAGGTTATATACAAGTTCCTTAACAAATCTATGGAATCTCTCTCTAACAGTGGAAACCAAAGCAACTGCATGACGAGATAGCTCTATAAACCTTATAGCATACTCGGACATAGTCATATTCCCCTAGTGAAATTGCTCAAACTCAGTGTGCAACTTGTTATTGCGGGTCTATGGAATAAACTCCCTCAATAAAAGATTAGAGAACTAGGACCAAGTATATAGTGTTGCGCCAGCTGGCCTACTCGCCTCATAAGTCTGCGATCATCCATATGCCAGCCACATCAACTGAAAGGTAGTAAGGTCGAACCTGCTCGACTCCACCAAACACGAGTACATAGAATGCGGTGACACTGATCCAAGAAACCCTATGCATCCTTCGAAGCCCCGCCACTGAAATGAGGAGGATGATACTTTTGGAAACTCTCTAACCTCTTCTGCTCCTCAATCGACGCAACTGGCCCGACCTCGGACTAAACCCAATCACAGGCTACACTGGTATAATACCTAGAGTCGGATCAACATGAGCTCGCTACTCTGGAGTGTGTGTACTGGGAGTCTGGACTCCTCCCCCAGCTTGTGAAGTAGTTGGTGCAACCATAATCAACTCTACCTGAGTCAGAGTCCTAGACATGCTCAAAAAGTGTGCCAAATTCTCCTAAAGTCCAGGGGTAGCAGCAGGCCCCTCAGGTTCCTGCTCCCCAACCGGAGCTACTAGTGGCTCCTCAATCGTGGACTGGCACTGCCCCTTCCTGCGGCACGCGCTCCGCCTCTGCCTCTGTTCTGGACTTTAGCAACACCGGCCCTGGCTGCAGCATCATCGATAATTGAAGCTCGTGTCCTCACCATCTGTGAGAGAATAGGAAGACAAAGTCTCAAACTATGAAATCAATAAATCTGCACAACAAGAAATGAAAGAAGTGGAATTTCCTAATAGTTTCATAGCATCTCGAAGATAAGTTCAGACGTCTCTGTACCGATCTGCAAGACTCTACTAAACTTGCTCATGACTTGTAGAACCTATGAACTTGGGGCTCTAATATCAACTTGTCACTATCTGAATCCCACCATAGGGTTCGTGATGGCACCTAGTCTCTAAAACTAGGTAAGTCGATTACTTATCAACATTTAAATCAGTAAAACATGATAGAGTAAATCAGAGTTTAGCATAAATGCAAAATAAAGGTGATACAAGCCAACTCGGCGATAATCACAACATATCCCCAAAGCTAGGTAGTACAGAGTCACGAGCTCTAACTGAATACATGAGAATATATCAAAATAAAATATTGTTTGAAATACATAAACAGTATAAACAAAGTAAGGAGGGTGACTCCGAAGCCAGTAAACGGAACAACAGGGATACCTTGAAGTCTCCAATAAGCACAACACCTCCTTATCAATCTGCCCGATCTGAAGTGCCTGAATCTGCACAAAAATATGCAGAAGCGTAGTATGAGTAAACAATAACTCAATAATATCAAACACGGCTATAGATATCGATTCAAATAAACAAAGCTCCGATCTTTAAAAAATCAAAAAGTCAACCAAAAAGTCAATTCAGGCCCGCCTCCCGAAACTCGACAAAGTTACAAATTGCAAACACTCATTCATATACGAGTCCAACTATATAAGTTTCGTCCAAATCCGACTCTAAATTGGGGTTCAAATCTCCATTTTTTATTTTAGAAAAGTTTTACCACAATCCCCTTATTTTTTTCACTTAGATTCATCAATCAAATGCAAAAATCAAGGATGGAATCATGAATAATAATAAAATCCGAGGCAAGAGTACTTACCCAATCCAAATCGTAAAAATCCGCTAAAAAGTTTCCCAAAATCCGAGCTCCCAATCTCAAAATATGATAAATAACTCAAACCTTCAAAATAAAGTATTAATATATCTGCCCAGGGGTCCCCCTTCGCGATCTTGGGACCTACTTCTCGACCGCGAAGAACAAATCAAAAGCTGACTCAGAAGACACTACGTGAACGTGACTACCTAAACACGATCACGAATCATCAATCACCTAAGCCAACGCGAACAAGACGCCCAGACGCGAACGCAAAGAACAAATCGCCTAACTTCCTTTGCCTGACAATCGCGACCAACGATCGCGAACATGATGCTTCAACTCCATAGTGACTGCGATCGCAACCTAAACAAAGTGAATGCGAGAACAAAAAGGTGCCAGCCACAAAACACACTACGTAATCGCAGTAGCCCTTCCACGATCGCGATTAACACCTGAACACCAAAAGACAGTTGATCCAAAACAAGGGAAAATGGTATGAAATCCATCCGAAATACACCCGAGGCCGCCGGGATCCCATTCAATCACAACAATCCCTAAACATAACATGGATAACATCAAAGTCACACAAAATAACATCAAAATCACCAATCACCCACCAGTTCAAGTCAAATGAACTATTTTAAATTCCTGAATTCCAAGCTTATGGCGAACATGTCTAAACAACTCGAACTAATCTCAAATTTTACAAACAAGTCATAAATCACCATACAAACCTATTTCAAAGCTCAAAATCTCAAAAAAACATCGATAAAATACAAAGTCAACTATGGGTCAAACCTATCAACTCTCCAAGCCATCAAATTTTTAACTTTCGGTAATTAGCCTCAAAATTATCTAGGAACACCGGAACTCAAATCCGGTCATATGCCCAAATCCAAAATCACCATTTGCAACTAACGGAACCATCAAACTCTAATTCGAGGTCAAATACGCAAAAAATTAAACTTGTTCAACGCTTCCAACTTAAGCTTCCAAATTAGGAACTAAGTGTTCCTAATAACGCCAAAATCTTCCTGAAACCAAACCAACCATAAATGCAAGTCGTAATACCTCATATGAAGCTATTCATAACCTCAAACCACCAAATTAAATGCCAAAGCTCAAAATGACTGATCGGGTCATTACATAAATCATGCCAGAGCTAATGTTAAGGCTATTGGTGCCTTAGTTTTAACATGATGAACTAATGTTGTTATTTATGCTATACTTGCCTCGGAAGTAGATACATATATTTTAAAAACATACATATGTACTTGTTCTTGTGTTGTACCTTAATTGGGACGTGTGCACTCTGTGACACAGATGTGATCCTTTATATGACTACTTGAACTTGGTTGCTAAATTAATTTCGTTGTAGTCATGATTTATATGTTGAACCTTCATCCGCATTCATTTATTTTCCGTACCCATGTGCATGTTGTTAATAAATTATGAGCGCATATCTCTGATAACGATTTGGATTACTGCATTGTTGTGATTATGGCACATGCAGATATGTTGGATGGATTGGTTGCGTGTGGCACGAGGTTTTTTGCCGTGCAATTATGATTAATATTGTTATTGTGTCAGGGGAGCGATACAGATGGATATTGTTATTGTGTTAGGGCGGAACGATATGGATGGATATTGTTATTGTGTCAAGACGGACCGATACTGATAGATATTATTATTATTTTAGGGCAGAGCGATATGGATGGATAGTGTTATGGTGTCAGGCAGAGTGGTACAGATGTATATTGTTATTGTGTGAAGATGGGGAGATAAGGGTGGATATTGTTATTGTGATGAAATGAAGTACGAGGGTGACGTTCTTGAATATGCATGTGAATCCTTTATGTTAGTCATGCGTTTTTACGTGATTTTTATGTCGCACTTAACAGCTAATCTATGCTTCTAGTATCTGATGTTTTCATTGTCAAGATGGGTTTACCTATGTGGAGTTAATATCTCATGTTTATGTTGAGTTGTGGTAGCATATCGAATTGACGTGATAAGGAATTTGTCATCATGCATTGATAAATCTGATTCTTGAAAGGTTCCTATGAGCGTGTTATTTGACAATTGATATGAAATCATATCATATTTGGCACATGTTTACAGTCATGTATGAGTATTGAGCACACATATTAAATGGTACAGACCTCTTTGTGAGCGGGGTTGGTGCGAGTTATATTTGTTGAACATGTCAATTGGTAGAGTTGTTTATTACCCTATCCCAGTTGTATGCCTTTACTATTGATAATTTTTTATTCTGTAATTGTCTTTCTGAAATATTTGCTTTGTATTCTACACATTATTGAGTTGTACAGGTTTTGCAAAATGGGTATCTTTGACTTAAAAACCTCGTCACTATTTTCTGAGGTTAGCCAAGATACTTACTGAGTACACGGGTCAGTTGTACTCAAACTACACTTCTGCACCTTGCTTGTAGTTTCTGGAGCTGAGTAGTTATGGAAGATGAAGCCTTGCATTAGAGACGTACCAACGTTCCGGATTCGAGCTACCTTTTGTTCATGGTAGTTTAGGATTTCATTTCTGTTTATAAAAAGTTCAAACAAATATTATATTTATTTCTCAAATCAGTTTTATAAATCTGAATAATAGAGACTCATGACTTGTATTACCAGTCTTTGGGTAGTCGTATTGAATTCTTTAGTGATTTTATTTATAATATTGATGATTTCTCATTGTAGTAGTAACTTATATTGTTTGGCTTTACCTAGCGGATTAGGTTAAGTGCCATCGTAACTTTGTGGGGTTTTGGGTCGTGACAGAAAGACTATGAGATATTTGTAGTTAAAAATTTTCCATCTTCTGCCACCATCCTTATGCAGAGTCCATTTGTCAACCTCAAGATCCCTTAACCAAACATAAGCTCGTTCTTCTTCCTGCCTAATCAATTTCATTAGCGTCATGAATTTTCTCTCTTGATGATCTGTTGCAGCCATCCACATCAGATCACGCAATCTCTTGTTCGGATAAGCCCGCTGGAAGTTGGCCTTTAAGTGCCTAACACAATAATGGTGGTAGCCATATGACTCCTTCCATTCATCCAAAGCACGCACAGAACTTAAAATCCTCTGATAAGATATTAGACAAATACCTGAATGTTGCCTCACGACGTGCTCCTTTAAGTGGTTTAAAAACCATTTCCAAGTCTCTTGATTCATAGGCACAAATAGCAAAGGTGACGGAAAAATATTTGGCCATTAGCATCTACTCCAACTGCAATCTACATCTTTATATCGTAAATGAACACCATCAACAGATGGTTTAAATGCCCAGAAGACATTTGAATATAACTTTTGGAATGTCAGGATGCCAGTCGTGCTTCCATTCAACAATTGTCCCTAGATTAAAATATTGCAAAGCAGCTATGTACCTCCGTAGAGCCGCAAATGACTTATCCCAGTTGCCATAAACAATCTCAAATGCACATTTACGCCCGATAATTGCCTTTCTTTTAGTAATGATATATCCATATACCTGCACAACTGATGTTATGCACTCCTTCACTTTGTATCTTATGGACGATTCAATGTGTGGAATCAAGAAAAAGAAAATCAAATTAATGTTCAAGTTAAAATGCCTCCTATTGGATGTGTCCCTATTACATGTATGCTTGCCAATGTATTTCTCTACCACCCACATATTAGTTTTCAACTTTCTCTCAAGCAGCATCCACTTACAACCTTGGTCTCATCTACGATAAACCACCTTATATGTTTTTTACGCCCTACGGAGACGAGCTTTTTCATTGAAAAGCATATTTTTGTAGAGCTCAATTGGTCTACTTTCATCCCACATTGTTGTACGAATTTCATCAAGATCCCTTATGTGGGCATCCATATTTGTCATACCTGACAAATGATCAAGGTAAGGAATCTCCATTGAATGAAATGGCACACGTGACTCATACACCGCTTGTCTAACGATAGGTGGAGTCTGCATATATAGAGCATGCTGAGTGGTGGCATTATGCTCCATCATCAAATCTGGTTGCTCATTATCACTCATCTGTGAAGTGTGGTTCCTCATTGTCGCTCTCATCTGAGAATGGTGCTTCATCGCCTAACTCATCAGCATTATTGTCATAGTCACTGTCATCTTCCTCGCTCCGTGTATCTACCATGTCCTGATCTAAAATATCGTCAACGCCTAACTGAGTTAGGACAAGACCGTCATGTTGCTCATTTCTTTGCACAACCAATCGAATAACTAAAAATTTTACATCTTAACATAATTAACTTTAATTCTTAAACATACCATTCATAAGTTGTAGATAGCCCATGATGCATATTATCAAATTGCTGATGCCTCAAGGATGGACCAACATGATCCATCCCTCCAAAAGTAGGTAAATTTTCAATGTTAGTTGGTTTATAACAAGTAAAGTTCATATCTGGTCGGTAATCCCTATGGAAGAAATACGAGTTATTATTACTATAAACATAAAACAAATAGTTATATTACAACAATGTAAGTTGCAATTTACCACTCGGTTTGTGAATTCTGTAAACTTGGCGCCCCTCCATGCTGCTGCATTAGCGAGAAGTTGTGTCCTCGCTCCTCGTTACTCCGTGGAGATAAGTTTATATCAGGTCAGACTCTTTTATACAGAACCTGTTTGGATAAAACAGCTCCAAGAACACCTCCAGATGGTTGAGCCGTAGTTTGTGGAATATCAGCCTTGTTGACGTCTTCAGACTTCACGTACATTTCCAACATGCATATTGCAAGAACATCCCTGTGTTCATCTGGACTTCTCAAAAAATCACGTAGACTTTCATCGTCATCGATGTTAAACTCGTCATAGCATGCCACACCTTATGGAGTAAGCAATTACAAATATCTTCCATTTAAGATTAATCGAACGTTTACTCACACATGTTCTTTTACAAATCAAAGCTACCATGTGTGGTACTCCAATGTGAGTGGCAATTTAATTATACATTGTGGAGAACAACTACAGTGCACCAAGTTATTTCCACCACATTCTTGCCGCCCCACTATAATGCAACCCTAACTCTTCGCTCATTAAACATCATAGAAAGATCAAAAGAACTTTGTATAGATTAATGAAGATGAATGGTTGTATAAAGGATGTTGAAGAACAAAGGCAAATTTGTTCAAATTCACTCAAGAATGACTTTTTTCAAGAATGAACATTCGGCCTTAAGCAAGCAACTTTAAGTGCCTTTGGAACCTGAAAAATATGGATACAAATAAGTGCATTGCCGTACAATTATTAGAGTTGTCATTCAAAAAGTTAGGAAAAATACTTCTATAACGCATGTATTAGATGCGTTATACGCATAACGCATTTATTACATGCGTTATACTATTGAAGTATCAAAATGAGTGTATAGCGCATGTATTATATTGCGCTATATGTTAACGGGGTAACTGATCGTTAACGTATAACGTATATAAAATGGTACCAATTATTTTATGCATCTATTTTTGTATCTTAAGTCCAAAAAGTTGCTATTTTGATTCCGGACTCATGTTGAATTTTCTTATTTTTTTATATATTTTTTTTTTTATATTTTAAATCCTTCAATTGAAAATTATGACTTCGAACTGTTGTCAAGTATTTTTGGATGTGTCGTGGTAAATTAGTTACTACGTAAAATGATCTACTTTTCATATCTTCCCAAGAAAGGAGATGGGTTGATGTATCCATTTCTTTTCGATTGTGAACATTCACTGTTTGATTTGAATACGACACGCCTCTTTCAGTGGATAAAATGCTCTAATTAAAATACTCACCGACAAGCTACGCCACTCAAACTCATGTTCCCCAAAAAGAAAATAAAAACAAAAAGGCCAAGTATTAGGAGTTTGACAAAAGTACAAGCAAACGTAAAAAAAAAAAGGAAAAGGGAAAAGGTCCAAATTTACCCTCTCTATTTTCGGATATTATTTATATTTAACCTTCGTTATATTATTCGTCCAAATTTATTCCTACAGTCATATTATTTGGCTAAATTTACCCCCGCCGTCATACTATTCGGCCAAATTTATTCCTACCATCGGTATACTTTTAAAAATTACCTCTCAGTCCGTTAGGTAACCAAAAATCTCCAAAAATCATTTTATTTAAATCAATTACTTTTTTCTTGATCCACTATTTTCAGAAATTATTATTAATGTGAACGCTAAAGGTACTAAACTATACAAATTATTCTTGAAATTTTTTATTGCCATTGCACCCACTTCTCTTTTTTTGATAATAGTTTTGGAATTGGTTTAAATTTTTTTATAAATTTTCAATCATATACACATTGCGTAATTTTGTGGGTCTATTTGTTATGTATTATATGCATCCGCTCATCATGTATGTAGTATATTCATATATTTTGTAATTATCTAGTTTGTATAGAGTTCGGTCGACTAACTTAAGAGTACATAATGCATAGGCATTTGATTAAAGCAAAGTTGAATTCGACAATATAAAATCTCCAAGTAACTTTAACTTCTATCACTAATACTTGCAACGTCTTCATATCTTTGGTGGAATAAATTCATTAAAGTTAGGATATTGTAAATATTTTTGAAATTTAGATAAACTACCTAATTAGATTCTTCAATTTACCACACGTTGTTTACTAACCCCGTATTATTTTAATATTTTTTTCTCTTATTTTTTTTTTCAATTACAAAAGCAGGTAAATTGCCAACTATTTTGAAAATAGTGGATCAAGAAGAAGAAAGAGTGACTTAACTAAAATGATTTGAGAGATTCTTGATCACATGACAAATTGATGAGTGATTTTAAAAGTTTATTAGAGAGTAGATATAAAAGAAATAAATTTGACCGAATAGTACGGGATATTATATGTTGATAATATTCAAACACACCGGGGGATAAATTTGGACATTTTCCCCCTAAAGGAAAAGAAGAGATGCCCAACCAAGCAAGTTTTCCGGGCTCCAACTGTACAAGGCAAATATCTGTCTCCGTCAATCTCTCCGGACGGAGAAGAGAAGCTTCTGTAACAATGAACCCCCAAATCTAGCCAGTTTCGACCTACATTCTCCTCATCTTATCGTAACCTAAATAATTTTCCACTGAACTCATCAACAACTAGTATTAAAATGGATCGGGCGAGAACAGCAAGTCCGAGGCAGTTAAGGAAATGGAGCAGCGAATCCGGAGCAGCTCCGACTCTGACTTCCGGGTCTTCATCACCTGGACGTCCACATCATCATGGCCGGTCTTCCTCAGTCTCCGGCGGCATGATGTCCAACATTAAGCGCACTCAGAATGTTGCTGCAAAAGCTGCTGCCCAGCGCCTCGCTCAAGTCATGGCCTCACAAGCTGCTTCTGCCGGTAATGACGATGATGATGATGATGATAATGATGATCTTGGATTCCGATTTGCACCTCCCTCTTTTTCCCGGTCCAACGGCACTAGTGCGATCGACAACACTAATGCTACCAACAACAATAATGCTGCGGCTATTCAGTCCGCTAAGCTCAATAATAATAGATCATCTTCCCCTGTGGTAATATCAAGACCTCGATCTGTTTATCCAGTCTTGATTTACATTTCCTTGTGTGTGTGTGTGTCTTACTTTGTGAGATTTAGCTTACTGTTGTGTTGATGGAGAGTTCTGAAATATTGACAGCGTTTCACTTCTACATAGATAATGAAGTATAATCCAGTATGAATGTATTCAAATTGAACTGCATTGTAACTGATTTCAGTTATATGAGTTCTGTTCTTCAACCGTATAGCAAAAAAGCTCTGAAAATCTTTATGTTGGTTCCCTTCAGAAAGTGGCTCTAGCTCAAGAGACTGGCTAGTTGTTAAATCTCTTTGGATAATTCTTGGTTTGTCGTAATTCTGGGTTTGTCGTAAAATTGTGATATGAAGTACGGAGAGGATACAGTTAAACAAATTTAATCTAGATGAGCATAAGCAGTGGCATGTTAGTTTGAGTTGTAATTACCTCTGTATGATAATTGTCTCCATTTGCTGCTTCTGTGAGTAGCTAGCTAGAAATTTTGTCGAGGAAACCCCGTCGCATCTTCGTTCAACATCAGCAGGGAGAGCAAATGTGCCAACTCGTCCTCCACCATCAATACTAAGTACCCGACAGCCTGTGAAGACTCCTTCACCTATACCCCCAATCGAGCCTCCAACTAATAAGCTGAGAGAGAAAAGGTATAATGAGCTTTTTTCCTGTTTTTCCTTTTTTTTCTTTTCTGTTTAACATTCCCATGAACAAGCAGCTGGAGCAAAGGGTCTAAAACATGTGTTTTTTCTTTTCTTTTGTGGGTTGTATCTTCTACTTGTTACATATTCCATAGTTTGCCAAGTTTTTGCAATTGTGTCATTATTTAAACTTTTTAAGTCTAAAAATATTTGCCGTTTGATTGTATGCTATTGCTATGACAGTTCAAAAGGATGTTGGACTGGCTTAAACCTTCTGTTCATCTGTGTAGTTCTGTTAATGGCAACACTGAAGCAGTGCAAGTGTCTTAAGGCGCATGAGCTTCCTCCATATATATGCAGAAGATGCTTTAGCAAGATTCAGTTCCTTTTCTCTGCACTCATCATCTAACTTGTAATGCAGATTCTCGCCAGATTTAAGACAAGTTAACTTGATAGATACAGGAGATAACCGTGCTGCTTCTGCGCTTCATGATGAAGTATGTTCATAATGCTATCAAATTGATACCTCTCTATTCTTACATGCATAATATTCAGTCATCAGACACGTAAAGTACCTGCTGTGTCTCTTTATGCATGTAAACACTTGGATATACCACTTGACTTCAGTGCCTCCTTTCTGCTCTAATCTTTACTTTTTTGGCAGCTTTATATGCTACAAGAAGAAAATGAAAATCTGCTTGGAAAGGTGCATGTTTCAGCAGTTCTTTTCCTCTGCTTTACTTGCATTAAGCCATGCATCTCTGCATGTGTTTATACTGAAGTTGCAAATTCTTTTGTGCAGCTTAGAGGTGCTGAAATGAGTTACGATGAAGCAGAAGCTAGAGTGAAGGAGCTTGAGAAACAGGTTATGCCAAATTGTGTTCAAATCCTTTGTCTTAAAAACTTGTAATATTCATTTGTTTTCCCCCCTCCAGTGTATAAGAGCCTCAGTGCTTCATTAGTGGAATTTTACTTGTTTACCTGAAAGAGAGTGAAAGCAATAAACTTGTGTTTTGTCTTTGTATTTTGATAAGTAAGAAGCGAAAACCTTAAACATAGTCAGCGTGTCATTCTAGTATGAACACCTCCTTTATCACAAAAAAAGAAAAGAGATGAAAATGATTATAAGCACCTTATTTGGAAATTTTGCTGGATAAATGTTATTGATTCTTATTTTATGACTTATGCACCATGGGCATCTTCAATTTAAACTTCATCTGACAGTTGAAAGGCATTTCTTATGCATCAGGTTGCAGCACTTGGAGAAGGAGTATCTTTAGAAGCAAAGTTGTTAAGCAGGTAAAAGTCTTCCCACATATTCATCTTTGCACTGAATTTTGTGTTAATACCATGATAAGATTTGTTTTTGGTGGATATGTATATATCATGATAAGACTTTTTATCATTTGCAGGAAGGAAGCCTCTTTGCGCCAAAGGGAGGTCAGTGGGGATATTGAGTTAATTACAGATTAATTGGTCAGGCTGATTCTTGTCTCTGGCTTTTTGTTTGAGAGGAAGTTTATTTAAAAAGCATAAAATATTAAAAATTATTCATCATCGAATGAATAGCAGAATACAGAAGAAAAAGTTTATCTTGGCCTGTATGGCTAGACATTACTCCACATATTTAGGAAAATACAGACACAAGCACAGGGTCAGAGTAGCACGGGCCATTCAATTACTTTTAGTATGGACACATGGTAAATTATATTCATTTCCTTACTTATTCTCAATAAACTTTTAAGTGGAAGTTTATGTTATTCTTTATAAGTTAATCTGTCTAAGTCTTCCTTCAGAATACCATGCCCACATGTTACATCAGCATTGTTCTGTCAGTGTAACTGCTTTCAAGTGTACTACAATTTCAATCATTGCGGAGGATTAATTGATGCAGGCTGCACTGAAAGACGCAAAACAAGCCAAGAATGGGATAGATGTGGAACTTGCAAACCTCTGTTCTAATGTTCAGGTGAACATCACCACCATGTAATGCTACCGAAGATCTGGTTTGTTTTATCTAATTTTTTAATACTATGTTTGACCTAGAAAGCAAAAGATGACGCAGCTGCTGCTGTATATCAACTTCGAGGGACTGAATCTGAGGTTAAAACTTTACGCTCTATGACACAAAGGATGGTTTTAACCCAGAATGAGATGGTATCTAGTTGCACTTTTTGATACTGCTTTCATAATTATACTTTTTCATTACAATACTTTAACTTCCTGGCATATTGATATTGCAGGAAGATGTTGTTCTTAAAAGATGCTGGCTTGCACGTTATTGGGGTTTAGCAGCTCAGTTTGGTAAGTAATGCATCAGAGATTTGTCTTTTTCCTAGTTACACAAGATCTCTATTTTCTGAAGTAGAAAAACATTTTTTCCTGACTTCTACTCTTTCCTTTTTCCTTTGACATTTCCTGTCTATGCTGCTCATACCTACCTTTGATCATCAGTTATAGACTTGAAATGGTTTTATGAAGTCCCCCAAGTCACGTCAATTTAGCTTACGAAAAAAGAGGCAAAAAAGTACATAAGAGATAGAGAATCAATAAATGAGACGCAAAAACTACAATAGCACATTTGGATATTGTTAGATTGTAAGGAAGCGCTTTTTACTCCAAATGTGACAATGCAAAGAGGGAACATATAATAAGTGATATCAGTGCTAGTAACCTCACTTAGAAAACTTAATGCAAATTAACTATCATTACATTGTTTTACAGCGATACAAAAGGAGATTGACTTTTTGTAATGGATTGCATCAATTGAATACTTCTTTTGCTATTTTGCCGCACATGAATGCTCTGTCTGCTGCTAGGTGCTAATTGCATTTGTGTCCACTCAATGTTTTATTTTTTGTAAGTGTTGACCCCGTGTACCCCTCTGTTCTTGTTTTAGTGCTTTATATATAAGAAGTGTTACCAGTTTTGAGTGTAAAGTTAATGTTGCTCTTTTTTCTCTTCCAGGCATTTGTGCAGATATTGCTGCTTCAAAACACGAGTACTGGTCATCCTTCGCACCTCTTCCTTTTGAATTGGTTATCTCTGCTGGACAAAAGGCAAAGGAAGAATTTTTGGAAAAAGGCAAGCATGATTAAACCTAGCTACTTGTGTGTGTAAATGGTAGAATTTTTCAATGGGCATTGATGAGTTCTTAATCAGTGTTCTCTTTTGCAGGTTATGACAATCCAGAGAGGGGTAATTTTGTTCAGGATTTGAATGATCTCACTGGAGAAGGAAATATAGAAAGCATGCTTTCTGTTGAAATGGGCTTGAATGAACTTGTTTCCTTGAAGGTTACTCTAATAACTAGAGTCATTATCTAGTTCTTGCTTCTGTATTTTTTTTGGTTCCTTGAACAAAATACAACATGCATTCTTTCCCCTGTTTCTAACTTTAGCTTCCAGTACTAATTTGATCACCAAGTCAATGATCAATTTAAACTTTAAAATTTCCACATATGCAGTTTAAGAAGAATATGATCAATATAGATTGGTATTATGAATTTGTTAAATCATAAGTTGAGATTAATTAAGAATTGGTAAAATAAGAAAAGACCTACTGAATATGTAACATATTGGTCACACGTAGTTATTACAGAAAGTGAAAATCATTGCTCTTATACTAGGATGGGTGGAATATGATAGTTATGGTGTTCAGCCGAGGGATAAAGGCACGGGCCAACATCAGGCCAGTCCCAGGATTTGGAACACCAAGTGCATATTGATAGGGATGAAATCTACTCCTTCATTCAATTCTTTTGCTACTTTTTTCTAGAAGAGGCGGTGGTTAAATAATCACTTGCAAGTAGAAACATTGTCCACCAGGGTTTAGTATTCTTTTATTCTCCTTTCTAGGTGGAAGAATAGAGCACTGCATTACCATTTAATGATATCCTTGATCCAGGTTGAGGATGCCATAGTGCTTGCACTGGCTCATCAACGACGTCCAAACTCCACTCGAACATCAATTTCAGGTTTTTCTCTTCTCTGTTTCTTAAACATGTAGTTGACTATTGATATGTTCAGATGCTTCTGTACAGATCTCTGAACTTCCTTAAGCCCTGCTTGCAAATAAACGTATGTGTTGCATGCTCTAATCAGTTATCATGGTTTGTGCATTTATAAATCTGTCAATGGAGACTCTAAGGTCAAGAATTGTGGTTTGCTGCTTGAAATGCTCTGCCTCATAAATCGAAATATTAAAATATTTTGGGCTGTTTATACCCTCTATCCTAATGTAGATATCCACCCGTACCATTATGTCTTTTCAAATTATAGACTTCTATATGGTAGGAAGCAAATGGTACAGCATTGTTATGTAATGCAGAAACTTTACATGACAGCTTTGTCTTGCAGTTTTTTCCTTTTTTGTTTGTTACAAATAAAATGGTAACTGGTTGCCTGCCTCCACATGTTCTCATGAAAAAATTGAAGAATAAATTGAGCTCTCATATTAATAACCAGTAATTTTCAAGGCAAAATTGGGAATCACAAGCTGGGAATCGCCTCATGGCTCACCCTGTGGAAGGCAGACTCTAAATGCACTCGGACGGTCATGAGGACAAGAATCTCATGGGGTTAATACCCCAGTACTTTTAGTGTTGCAAGCTTCTCTTAAAAAAATTTGTTGGTTGCATCTTTGACTTTCGCCAGATGTGCAAGTAACACGCACTGAGGATAAATGAGAGAAGGTCGCTTACGATGGTTCGGTCAAATCTTACGTCGATCTACAGATGTACCAGTTCGTAGGTGTAAAAATATGGTGAATGAAAGTGTTAAAAGGGGACGGGTAGACCTAAAATCACATGGAAGGAAATTGTTCCCAAAAAACCTGCAAATTCTTGGAAGCAATGCAGACTGTGAGAGAGCACGAGAGAAAAATATTATTGATATTCTATTCAATTATAATACAATGAGCCTTATTTATGCAATACATATCCTACTCCTATTCTATGTAGGACTCGGACTAATTTACGTTATTTACATAACTATCTAATACTCCCTCTCAAGTCGGTGCATACAAATCATATGTACCAAGCTTGTTACATATGTAACTAATACGAGGATCAGTGAAGGACTTGGTGAAAATATCTGCAAGCTGATCATTCGACTTCACAAACTTTGTAGTAATATCTCCGAAGAGTATCTTTTCTCTAACAAAGTGATAGTCATTCTCAATGTGTTTAGTTCTCTCATGGAACACCATATTTGATGCAATATGAAGGGCAACTTGATTATCACACACAAGTTTCATCTTGCTGATCTCACCCAATTTCAACTCCTGAGCAATTGTTTGAGCCAAACTAGCTCACATGTTGTCATGGCCATTGCTCGATACTTTGTTTCTGCATTAGACCTAGCAACCACATTCTGTTTCTTGCTCTTCCAAGATACCAAATTACCTCCTACTAATATCCAAACATAGAACGTCTGTTAAAAGGTGATCCTGCCCAATCAACACTAAGTATCCAACGATCTGCTCATGGCCTCGATCATCAAACAATAATCCTTTGCCCGGAGCTGATTTTATATACCAAAGAATATGGACAATTGCATCCCAATGACTATCACATGGAGAATCCATAAACTGACTCACAACACATATAGGAAAGGAAATGTCAGGTCTGGTCACTGTGAGGTAATTTAATTTACCAACTAACCACTTATATCTTGTAGGATCACTAAGCGGCTCCCCTTGTTCTAGCAGAAGCTTAGAATTCAGATCCATAGGAGTGTCAACAGGTCTATAACTTCGCACCTGTCTACTCAAGAATGTCCAAGGCATACTTCCGTTGTGATTTGAACCTGAGCTAGACTAAGCGACCTCAATACCCAGAAAATACTTTAATCTGCGCAGATCCTTAGTCTGAAAGTGCTGAAAAGATGGTTTTTCAAACTAGTAATACCATCATGATCATTGCGGTAATAACAATATCGTCAACCTAAACCACCAGATAAATACAGAGATTTGAAGCAGAATGCTGATCAAATACAGAGTGATCAGCTTCACTACGAGTCATACCAAACTCCTGAGTTACTGTACTAACTTGCCAAACCAAGCTCGAGGAGACTGTTTCAGATCATAGAGTGACCAACGCAATCGGCATACAAGACCACTAGATTCCCCTTGAGCAACAAAACCATGTGGTTGCTCCATATAAACCTCATCCTCAAGATCATCGCGAAGAAAAACATTCTTAATGTCCAATTGATAGAGATGCTTGTGGCGAACAGCCTCCATGGATAAAAAAAAGTAGGACTGATGCTATTTTATCCACGGGAGAGAAAGTATCACAATATTCGAGCCCAAATATCCGAGTATACCCTTTGGCAACAAGACGAGCCTTAAGTCGATCAACTTGGCCATGTGGACCAACTTTGACTACATACATCCAACGACAACCAAGAGTAGATTTAACTGAAGGAAGAGGAACACGCTCCTAGGTACCACTCATATGTAAAGCGGACATCTCATCAATCGTAGCATGTCGCTACCTTGGATGAGACAATGCTTCATCTGTAGACTTAGTGATGGAAACAGAGGACAAAGATGATACAAACGCGTAATAGGGTGATGACATTCGATGATAACTTAAACCGATATAGTGAGGATTAGGATTAAGTGTGGACCGTATACCTTTTCGAAGTGCAATTGGTTGACTAAGAGGAGACAACTGCAGTAGGAGCAGGGTTAGGCGCAGGACGTGAATCAGCTGGGCCTGATGCGTCAGGAGTGGTGGAGCTGTAGATGGTATAGCTGAAACTGGAGCTGTAGGTGGTGGAGCTGGAATTGTGGAGGAAGATGAACGTGAAATAATGACTGAATCTCCAAAAGATGGAACTGGTAGCACCTCAGAAATATCTAAGTGATCAGCTGGACATATGAAGTATGACTGGGTTTCAAAGAAGGTAACATTAGCGGAGATAAGGTACCGCTGGAGGGCAGGTGAATAATATCGATATCCCTTTTGCATTCTCAAGTAACCCGGAGATACGCACTTAAGAGCACAAGGAGCTAACTTATCTTTTTCTGGAGTGAGGTTATGAACAAAACACGTGCTCCCAAAAATACGTGGTGGAAAGAGAACAAAAGTGAGTGGGGAAACAAGACAGAGAATGGAACTTAATTCTGGATAGCATACGATTAATAAGATAACAAGATATGGGAATTGCATCCCCCAAAAAACGCAACGGAAGATGAGACTGTATGAGTAGGATACGAGCAGTTTCAGTGAGATGTCTATTCTTTCTTTTAGCTATCCCATATGTTTGATGAATTATTCCATGAGAGTTTATAAACTGCTGAAATGGGGAAGACAAATACTCTAGGGCATTATCGCTACGAAATGTGCGGATAGAAACCCTAAATTGGTTTTGAATTTCAGCGTAAAAGGTCTGGAAAATAGAAAACAACTCAGATCGATTTTTCATCAAAAATACCAAGTGCACCGGGAATATTCATCAACGAAACTGACAAAGTAGTGGAATCCCAAAGTAGATTTGACCCGACTAGGACCCTAAACATCTGAATGGACTAAAGTGAAAGGTGACTTTGCTCGATTATCAAGATGTCGAGGGAAATGGGAGCGAGTATGCTTCCTGAGCTGACATGACTCGCACTCTAGAGTGGTCAAGTGAGACAATCGAGATACCATTTTTTGAAGTTTTGACAAACTGGGATGTCCCAACCGTTTATGTAATAACTCTGGTGAATCAGTAACATGACAAGTTGTTGAAGAAAGACAAGATGTGAGTTCATGTGATTTAGCAAGGATAAGATAATAAGGTCCATTTGATTCACGCCCAATACCAATGATCCGCCCCGTACTGCTTTCCTGTATAAAAAGGGAAAAGGGCCAAATATACCCCTCTATTTCGGATATTGTCTACATTTAACCTCTGCTATACTATCCGGCCAAATTTACCCCTACTGTTATACTATCCGACCAAATATACCCCTACTATCAGGAAACTTTTAAAAATTACTCCTTAGTCCGTCAGCTGACCCAGAATCTCCCAAATCATTTTAATTAAGTCACTTATTCTTCTTCTTGATCCACTATTTTCGAAATAATTGGCATTTTCCTGCTTTCTTAATTGGAAAAAAGAGAGAAGGAAATACTAAATTAATACAACGGTAATTAAACAAAGTATAGTAAATTGAAGAATTTAAATTATGTAACTTGTCTAAATTCCAAAAGTATTTACAACACCCCAACGTTAAGGAATTCGTTGCATCAAAAGTATGGACACTTTGCAAGTATTAGTGATAAACGTAAAGTTCTTTGGAGACTTTACATTGTCGAATTCAACTTTGCTTTAATCAAATGCCTACATATTGTGCACTCTTAAGTTAGTAGATCGAACTCTACACTAACTAGACAATAACAAAATATATTCGAATATACATGTACATACATGATGAGCAACTGCATATAATATACAATAAGAAGACCCAGTGAATTCTACGGTGTGTATATGGTTGAAAAATAAATAAAATTTTAAACCAATTCCAAATCCATTATCACAAGAAGAGAAGTGAGTGCATTGATAATTAAAAATATCCATGAATAACTTGTATATGTACCTTTAGTATTCACATCAATAGTAATTTATGAAAATAGTGGAGCAATAAGAACAATAAGTGATTTAAATAAAAGAAAATTGGGAGATTTTGGATTATCGTAACTTTTAAAAGTTTGCTGATGGTAGGGGTAAATTTGGCCGGATAGTATAATATATATTTAATGTAGACAATATCTGAAAATAGAGGGGTATATTTGGCTCTTTTCCCGTATAAAAACAAGGGTGATTTGGCTAAGCGACTAACGACTATGAGATTAAAAGGACTACCGGCAACATAAAGAACTGAATCTAAGGTTTAAGACCCGTTGGCCATTGTTGCTGTTGGAAAGATTGAGATTGAGAATATGAAATAGTAGTAAAAAGAGATTTGTTACCAGAAATATGATCAGATGCTCCTGAATCAATGACCCAAGACTCGGAGGTTGAAGATTGGAAGATACAAGTCACGCTACTACCTGTTTGAAAAAAGGAAGCTATCCCTAAAGATGTCTGTTTACATGCTTTGTACAGAATGAACTCAATATAATCCGGTAAAGAAACCATTTGGATTGGATTCAATGCGTTGATTCCAACGGATTGTGAGTCAAAGGCTTCTGATACGAATAACATTATAATCAGAAAATTTTCTGGATGTTATTGTTCACGCCGGAAAAATCACTGTTCATGTCGCAAAAATATAAAAGTGGTTGGAATTTCGTTTAAATTGGATGGGTAGGCTCGGAATTGCAAGGGGACAAGTTGTCCTGAAGAGCCGTCGCCAAAAAATGGCCGGAAGGTGCCCCACGCACGCGCGTGACGTCGGAACTTCGCCGGAAAATTTCTTCCGGCAGCGCGTGAGGGCACGTGGAGGGTCTTCTGATGGAGATTTTTTTATGGGTTGGTCGTCGGAGGCCGATCTACTTCGTGGTGGTGTTGGTTTTTGCACAACACTGATGAATAGTGGGGTTTTTACTTGTGGCAGACTTGTGTTTGTCGGAAAAGGACTTCCGGTTGATTGATTTCTCTTCCGGAGTCGCTGGAATTTATGCACAGCGATAAATCTCTCACGATTGCTCTGATACCATTTGAGAAAGCACGGGAGAAAAATATAATTGATATTCTATTCAATTATAATACAATGAACCATATTTATAAAATACATATCCTACTTCTATTTCATGTAGGACTTGGACTAATTTACGTTATTTACATAACTATCTAACACAGGCTTAGCTAAAAATAGGGGACAATGGAAGAAAAGATGCATATATGTGATATCAATTAGTCGGGAATAGGTTTTAGTCTTGTTAGAGAACTTCTTAACTTATCTTTCACTTTTATTTTTATTTAGTATGATGATGACTTGAGTTGAGCTAAAATGGAGAAGTAAGGATTCACATAGTGTATCCCAACTTGTTTGGAATTGAGGCGTAGTAGTTGTTGTTGCATCTTTGACTTTCATGTTTTGGTTTCTTTGCACCATAGAACATATATAGCATCTTAAGTTTTGCCCTTCTTTCCTAAAATGATTATTTGTTGACTTAATGTTTGTGATGTACACATTTTATTGCACCTAGATATTTAGATTAACGTATACATTTTATTTTTTATTTATATACGATTTATTTATTTATCCTTGTGGTCCGGCCCTTCCTCGGACCCCGCGCATAGCGGGAGGTTAGAGCACCGGGCTGCCCTTTTCTTTTTATACGATTTAATGTACTTTTTTAAAGTTATTTTTTCATATCTATATGTATTTCTTATTTTTTCTATTATTTAAATTCTCACCACGCATTGTGCCTTGAAGTTAATGCACCACCTGGTCTCCTGTCCTTTTGACACACTGTTAATGACCATGTAAAATGTACTGTAGAGCTCTCCTGCAACTATGCACTTCTCATAGATTTGACCGACAAACGTTTTCTCTGCTGGTCAGTTGGAGAAGACCACCGACTTAAAAGTCAACTGGAGTAGTACGCATCTTAGTTTAATCGCTTGATTTAAATGATATTTTAGCACATCTAGGTTTACCTACTCAATAATAAGATCTTCTATGTCGTGGCATATGCAAACCTGTCAGCTGATTTTAAATGCAGATGCTCGTTATATATTTTCTTCTGTTAATTCCTTCCATCTGTTCTACAATTCTAAAAGTCATCTTCCCTTTTAACTACAAAAGTATGATCCTTCTAGATTGATTGTGTTTTATTATCTGAATTAATTATTGCAGACATCAAATCACCAATTGATCCGAAGTATATGGAGGCATTTGGTAAGTCCATCTGATTTGTCATTCTAGTGAGGACACAATTTTTGCATTTAGGTCTTTAGATTCCTTTATCAAAGTATTGCCCCTCTCACAGAATCCTACTTAACTAGCTGGAATAAACAAGCAACTCATTCTGTTAAAATTTATAACTTTCTTTCCTTTGGATTTATAATTTTTATGTTTATACTTTGATTTTAGCTTAAACATGGAAAACAGCGAGGTGCTCATCCAAACTTGTCTATTTTTTTACATACTTGTCATCGGCTTAGACATGGCAAAAGAGCGGTGTGCCTATCTTGATCTTGTTTTGGCAAATCCCTGGTCTTGTCTGATTTGAATAAGTTTTCCAATGCCTTGATCTTGTAACAGCTTTTTGGAATCCTTTTTAGATAGAATATTATGTAAAATTTTCATTATTTTTCAGAACTCAGCCCCGAGGAGTCTGAAGATGTCCTTTTCAAGGAGGTATATAATCCATCTTGTAGTTACATTTACCTTTCTGATTCCTAGTTATACCACATATCCAGCGAGCTAGGATCCTTAATCATCTTGTCATTGAGTACTTCCTTTTTTTTTTTTTTTTTTTTTTTTTTCACAAGTCTGCTTACTTCTCTCCAAAACTAAGTGCGATAAATGTAAAAACAGTTTTATTGTACGTCTTTATTTAAATTACCAATTTGCAAAATAACAATTTTCTTCACTTAAATAGGAATCTGTATCTTATCACACTATAATACGAGAGTTCTGAAAATTCAGCATACTTTATTCTTATCTGGACAACATTGAGATGAATTACATCTTTCAGTTCAAACTGCTCTGCTCCTTTTCTCTACGCTAAGCTTGCCTTCAAAATTCACTTGCTTAGGCATGGCTAACTTACTTTTGGAGGAGAGCCAAAGCCCATGGTATACAGGAGGATAAAGCCAATAAAAGACTTCAATTTTGGAGTAGTCGCAGTGGGCACGCACCAACTTCTCATGATGCTGTTGATGGTACACTCCATACCTATAAAGCATGTTATCTAGGTTTTTTTTTGATGAACCATGTCTAGAAGTACTTAATTTGTTAGACCACCATGTGATCTCTATTATATTGCACACAGTAATTATTTAAATGTGTTGTGAAAACTTAAGTCGGTAAAATAAACAAGGTACTACTCCATTAGTTTCAAATTATGCCATGCTTCGAATTTTTAATGTCACAGTAGATTAATGTCTAAGTTATTTTTCTATATTTGTTGCAAATATGCATGGATGACAAGATGAGAGAAATGTTAACATAGAAGTGGATACAAGCTTAGGGTGCAGGAGCTGAAATTACTTAGTTACACTTTGCTGAGACTTTTGAAACGTTGAAGGACTCCTACAATATTACTTTTTCTTGAAATAAAAAGTTCCAAGATGAATTAGCCAAAAATGTAAAGTAAATAGTACAATAAATTACTAAAAGAGGCAGAATAAATCTTACTTAGTAAAGTGAAGTTGTTATGCGAGCTTTCTAATATATATTGAATAAACAGAATAATTTGATGTACTTATATGTATATAAATATGGTTATTTCTTTCAAGATGCGAAGAATATTTGAAACGACTTTCGAACCATCACACGGATTCCGACCCAACTACCGTAAGAACAGAATGGAAGGGCAAAAAACGATTCTATGCACAAACGTGAAAGCTCTATCAATAGAAAGATTCTAGCTTCTTTTTATTTAGAGAGGGAATGATTCCCTCGTCTGAGAACCGCCATTCACATACTATTCCTCCCCATTAAAAAGAGCAATTGAGAATTTCGAGAACCTAAACAAAAATGCAGAAGTGAAAAGACGTATATCCCTCCCGCAATAAGTCAAAAGACAACAAAAAATATTAGCTACATTCTCTAGTTTGTATGCTGCGAGCTCCACTGCCCTCTCTCTAGAACATGCTAGAGCACGTAATGCCTCCCATCCAAGAAACTTTGAGGATCAGCTGAACTATCAAAACCTGTGAATTTTGGTGATTTCAACTTCAGGAACTCTTGCAAAGATACCTCTTTATTCCTAAAAGGCCGAGTCTGTGCAAGTTCCTGTGATGTGCAGGTGCATGTATTGGCATAGGCGCAGTATTATCTTGCCCAACCATCTCGTGCCTATCCATTCTGTCCACCTAGCTTTCTATGACTTTCTGCATTAAGATAAGTGCCTCAGCAGTAACACTATCCTATGATTCTGGAGGTGGGCTAGCACTCATTTCAGGATGGGGCTTTCTTGCAATCCTCGTGGTGGTACGACGACCCCTCACGGTAATGCTAGTGTTATTAAAAGCAAGCGCTTCTCGCTTAAAGCGCAGAAGCGAGGCGAGGGGTCTACGCTTTTCTGCCCTGAAGCGCAGCATCTGTAAATAAGCGCATGCTTCAGGCAAAACAGCGAGAAGCGAGGCGATGGAAAAAAGCGAGGTCCAGCGGCTGCCGAGGGTTTTTTAAAAAAAAAAAATTCAAATACACTTGCGCACATTTCTTCCAAACACATCTGCTTCTCTGCTGCGACGACTCTCTTCTTCTCTCAACTGCTGCAAGCCTTCGAGTTCTTGTCTTCTCTCAGGTAAGTTTCTCTTCTTCTCTTCTCTTCTTCTGCTTCTTCTCTTTCTTTCTCTTCTCTTCCTCTTCTGATTTTCTATGCTACTGTTCGACTCCTCTCATCTTTTCTCTTCTTCTCTTCTCTTCTTCTGCTTCTTCTCTTTCTTTCTCTTCTCTTCCTCTTCTGATTTTCTATGCTACTGTTCGACTCCTCTCATCTTTTCTCTTCTTCTCTTTCTCTTCTTTCTTTCTATTTTTGTCAGTTCTTTTCTATCCTGCCTTGTTTTCTATTTTAGGGTTCTGCTTTTTTTTTTTTTAAAATTTCTGCTGTTCACTGTTCGACTCCTCTCCTCTTTTTTCTTCTTCTTTTCTAATTTTTTCAGTTCTTTGTTCTGCCCTGTTTTCTATTAAAAGCGGGTGCTCAGTTTCTTTTTATTTTTTAATTTCTGCTGTTCACTATGCTTCTGCTCTGTTTTTCTGCTGTTCACTGTTCTGCCCTGTTTTAACAGTTCTTTTTTTTTTTTGGTTGTTGAAGAATAGGATGTTGCTCCTTTTGTGATTTGGTTTTGCATTTGCTTAATATGTTATGACTTTTGAGGATTATTGACTATCTAGCGAGGGCTATAACAGTAATTGGTAACCCATAATTTACAAGGTGCACTCGGTCTAAGGAACATGCCGCTAGCTTACGGGATCCTTCAAAGTCTCCTCCCACTTACGCTTGTCTTTGTAATTAGTCGATACTCGTATGAATTTTTTTAAGCAGTATAGGACATTTCAATTCTTGTTTAAATCATGTAATTTCAATTGGTAACAGTAATCATATTTCAAGTAACGGTAAAATATGTCTAGGATATAAACATTTCTCTAATATATCAAGTAAAGGACTTGTTCCACGTGCAAATTCGAGCCAGTCGGTAACATATTCATATTACAATTATGTGTAAATCATGCAAGTTATGGAAACCAAATTGCGGTAAGGTTACTACTCACCGTACTCATGTCGAAATATTGAACTTGTCGTTGCGAGTACTTCGTTTGACTACAACTACCTATATCGTTACAAAACTAATTTATGTATCAACTCCACGAGTACCAGTATAGTCGGTTAAATTCTGTTAAACTTAATTCATTCCCTGGTTTTCATTCCTCGGATATGACTTATCTTCTGCTAACCAACTAATATACTCAAAAAGAATCTGATTTGTTTGACATACTAATTAACCGTACTCTTGTCCACACGTAGTGCTTAATAAGCACTTATACTCTCTACAGTAGAGTGCTTGCTTTAAACTTATAGAAATCTTTATTATTTGGTAGAAAGTTCATGTACCAAAATACCTTAAGTTCCAGTTTATACCTTTAGTTAACGGAACAATAGCTAATAATAAATTAGGTATTGAGTAAATTTAATTTACCTTGTTCTTCTCCACAAAAAGAAACCCAAGATGGGCAGAAAATCCCTTAGAATCAAGAATCACGGTACTGGGGGCTTCAACTTAAACTAATTGACTCTAAAGTTTCCTCCTCTTTATTTCATTAAGGCTTGGTGATAGCTCCTGTTGTTACGTGCAGGAGCTGTAATGCTCCGCCTCCCCTCCCAGATCTTGCTTCTTTGAGATTTTGCAAAGAATCTCATAGTTTCACCCTTTTTCAAACTTAATTTGATGCATTTCTGCCTAAGCCTTTGGGCTTCGGCACCTTTCTGACCTTTTTCTCTTTTTATTTTGTTTAGTTAATTACTTACCCCTTTTTTACGATATGGGATATTATACGTGGGTTTTAATTTAAAGTAAGGCAGGTCTCTTCAAGTCATTGTAGGCTTGCCAACGTGTATCTCCAAAATGTTGTTGTACCCGTATTGAATCCTTCAAAAAATGCACAATTTTCGGAGCTTATTTTCAAAAATCCTTCAGTTATACTAAGAAACTGAAGCGGGGTTGATGTAGCTTATTTTCGATAGTAGAGGGCAAATATTGCCATTTTCCGTAAGATTTAACTATTAAGTGCGACATATATGCCTCCCACAAATAAGGTTGTCTGTGCATGTAGATGATACGCTCAAAATATAAATTGCAAAATAAGTAGTATATACATTGTTTTGGAGTTTGAAATATTTTAGTTTGAATTGTCTTAGAAGTTATGATCCCTTCCTTGTGCTTCTAAACTCTTATACATATAAGACTGATTCATTTTCTAATAGTTCACACTTTATATTTTAGTTGAGCAAGGTCTGATGGAGCTAAGGAAATTGGGCATTGAACAAAAACTATGGGAATCATCTCGGAGATAAATTGGGCATCGGTTGAGATTCTCCTGTTACTGGAGAGAAATCTTCCCTGCAGTCTAATATTACTGCTCGCTCTCTATTTTACCCACTGCATACAAGAGTCTCTTACCTTTTCCACTTACGACAGTATTCTTCTCAAGAGTCATGTAATACGAAGTCCCAATCTTTTCTTTTTAGACCCAACAGAGGGGTCCAGGTCCAGTTAAGGTTACGCAGGTTTTTGTTTAGTACAAACATGAGTATCTTGAGGATAACCGTACATAAATTCTGAAGTGAACTGTATTTAGAAGGGAGGATTTGGCTATGCTTGTTGTTCTGGGATTGATTTGCTTAGTTCCAAGTCTCGGGGATTTAGATACTGTCACAGTGACTTCTTAGTATAATTAATATCCTCAATTTTGTTTATGATAGTAACCTTTTAACAGTAAATACTGTTTTCACTTAGATGTTCTTGGTTAAATTATGCAAAACCATAACTCGTCTATTATGAGGGTTGATCAGAAAGACTAACGATTGCAAATAATTACCCAGCAGGTTAGTTTTGGAGGGACGCTTGATGACATAATTCTTTTGGAGATCACTATGTTTTAGTTCTGGGAATAAAGCCCTCTTATAATGCTTTTATTGGTGTGTTAGTAAAATAGCATAGCAAGCTTCACAAGGCTGTTACTATCCACTGGTGCGAGACGGGAAAGCAGAAGTGCAATATAGGAATGAGATAGTGTGAGACAGGCACAAACGTTTGGCAAAAGAAGAATTTTGAAAAGCAAGAAAGGGATGTCATTTTGGTCGTGGAGGGTTATAAAAAAGCTGAATTGAAGAGGGAAGACGCCCATTGTTAGATCTTGTGTACAACACAGGGTAGCTGGAATTATTGAGTTGAAACAGGTCCCCACAAACGTATTATCTAGGTATACTCAATGATGAGTTTTGGTGAAGGTAATTTAGAGATGTTTGCTTTATAGAGGCGTTGAGTTAAACCATATAAGCATACCTTTTGAGTGAAAGTTAGAAGTGGGTAACTGATCAATATATTCAATTTTGAACGGGACGTTGATAACGTTTTTTTCTCTCTATAGTCATTCATTATCAGAAGTGGATTATTTGTGACTCCAATCACTATCCACTATGCATGTTCTACTAAAAATGCCAGCTTCAATGGGGTTGAGATTTACACTTGGGAAAAAGGTCAAATTTACTTATCTATTGTACGAAAATGATTAAGTTTGCCCTCCATTATATTTTCAAAACAAAAATACGCATACCGTTACATAATTGGCTTAAATATATCCATTCTCCGTTAGGATTGTCTAGGTGGACACCTAATCTCGCGTAGCGCTGACAATTTGGTGAGATGAACATCACATGACATACCACCTCCTCTCCCCTCCATAGCTCCACAGCCTCCACTAAGTGTGGCTAGTGGTCCGGTCCGGTCACGGACAGGAAATTTTTTCCGGTTCCGATTCCGGTCTGGTCCGGTACCATTACTGGGCAAAAACCGGACCAAACCGGTAATTTCCGGTCCGGTCCTCCGGTTGGAAATGGACTGACCGGACCTTGACCGGTACCGGCAACCGGTCTACCGGTTTTTTCGGTCCGGTCCGGCCGGTCCACCGGTTTTTTTATTTTTTTATTTTTTTTATATTTTTTTAATTAGTCCCTCCTTTATTTAACTTTATAAATAAATAAAAAATATGTTTCAAAGTTAAAACTTAGAATTAAAGAAGTTATAATAATATTCTTGCAAACTTTGAATTAGTTTCATAGTTTATAATTAAATTCAAACCTTGAAATATATACAAAGTTAGTAAAAAATAAAATATAAGAACACAAGAGTTGTGATGTGAACTTGGAGCAATTTTATTAATATGTATTTTGATGTAGAAAATTACATTCTTTTAAATATGCTCGCTAGTTTTTTTAATATAGTCGTAGGCTTTTCCTTAGGAACAGGTTGTTGTTGTTCCGGTTCATCGTCTTCTTCTTGATCTTCTTCATCTTCCGTCTCATTGGTTTGATTCCCGTCTTCGCTTGTTCCGTCGTTCAAAATTTGATCCATATACGCTTTGTCTTTTTTCTGCGAAAGCTCCGGTATTCCAAAGTTTCTTCGCTCTGCTCTGATCCAATCTCTGAATAGAACTCCTGTCTCCATTGCCTCTTCTCTCAATGAATGTCTGTGCTCTCCAATCTGAAATCTTCCCTGGCTGAAAGCGCTCTCCGACGCAACTGATGACGCTTGAATTGTCAATATATCGCGGGCCATTTTTGAAAGTATGGGAAATTGTGCTTCTTGACCCTTCCAGTAATCCAATGTGAGTTCCAAAACTTGTAAGTTTCTTCGGATATTGGATTAAGTAGACTTGGAACTCGCTGTATTCCTCCCCATAGTCATCTTGTTCTGAAAGCAGCTTTTGATCAAGTCCTCCAAAACTGCTCATCCCAGCATGCCGTTTGCCTATTTGAGAAGAACTTTCACCAGTTGAAAGTATCGGTGCAGTTGGTGTAGCAGTCTCTGCCCAAGCTCTGTACTTTCCGAAAACAGCCTGAAAAGCTATATAAACTTTACCACGAGCACTATCTACACTCGGGTAGTTATTAGTTGCAATTTCAAGAGGTGTAATATCTAAATTTGCATATATTTCCCGAACAAGTCGTTCAGTTAACTTAATTTTAAATGCAGGATGCAACACATAAGCAATGTAAAAAAGTTGAGGAATTGGGAAAAAATATTTTTAAATTTTTTCAATCATGGCCTCTACAGCCATTTTATATCGTCGTATTGCCTATATAATTTTAATAATTCAGATATGCCATCTATATAATATAACATAGTAGGAGTTGTTGGATAATATTGTCTAGAAAATTCTAAAGTAGCATGATAAAATTTTTCTAAAAGCTGAAGGAGATGTTCAACAAGGTTCCAATCTTCCTCCTTAAGGTGATAAAGTTCCATAAAATATTTATTATACATTTGAGTTATAGGTTCTCTATATTCGTAAGCAACAGTTAATGCTTCATATAGAGTGTTCCACCTAGTACAAACTTCTTTTGGTACTCTCCTAATCGGCATTCCTAATTCTATACATTTCCTTTCCCATTCTCTTTTTCTTTCTTGATTTTTATTTCTAAATATAAAGGCAATAGCTACTTTAACCTTTTCAATAATGTTGTTAAATAAGTCAAGACCATCTTTGACTACTAAATTGTAGATATGACATGCACATCTGACATGAAAAAATTCCTCAAAAGGGGGGTTTAAAATAGGTCTTAAATTCCTAAGTGCTTCTGTGTTGTTCGTAGCATTATCTACTGTAATACTAAAAACTTTATTAGACAAACAATAAGCACGACAAATTGATGAAACAATTTTGGAAATATAATTTCCCGTGTGTGGTTCATCAACTACTTTATATGCAAAAATACGTTTTTGAAAGACCCAATCAGGATCTATCCAATGAACAGTAACAGTAATATAATCACAGTTATTAGTGAACGACCCATATCAGTAGTAAGGCATACTCTAGTGTCAAAGTTATCAAATAAATATCTCAAATAATCTCTATATTCGTTTTTAAATTTAATAATATCATTTTTAACAGTTGTTCTTGGAAAACCTTTAAAGGAAGGATTATATGTAGCTTGAATATAACGAACAAAACCAGTAGAAGAAGGAAAACTGTAAGGCAAAACCCTCCGCAACTAGTTTAGCAATATTTTCCCTATCCCTTTGTTTATCATAACTAAGAATTCCTCCTGTTGTTTGGTTAAGTTTAGCTTAGACACCCGAGGATTCGTCATGTGCTACCCCCATGCTCGGTTCCAAAATAAATACCCCCGTCCCGCATTGACCATTCATTGGGATGTTTAGTTCTTAAGTGAGTTCTAATTTTACCCATCCCACCATCATTACCCCCAGTTTTAAAAACCCACACCTGTCCACAAAGACAACAAACGGCCGTCTAATTTTTCTTTTTCTTCTGTACAAATTCCCACACTTCAAATCTATCCTTACGTTTAAACGGGGCTCTAGTGGGAGGTACAGGAGGCAAGTCGGACTGAATTTCAGGTGGACTAGCTTGAAATTCACGTTGTTCTTCTAAATTAATCCCAGTTTGATAATTAAATTGCGCTTCTACGTTTTGTGAATCAAGTGGGTTAAAAGAGCTAAAATCATGAAAATATTGATTTTCCTCTACGTGTTGACTAGAACTACCAACAATTCCTTTACCTCTATTTCCCGAACGACCACGTGCCCGCCCCCCACTATTAGTTCCAATTGAACCTCTTTGAGACATAATTATAGCAAATAAGATAAATATACCACAAAAATATAATTAAAGAGTAGAAATAGGAACGACCAACCAATATAGCCGTATAATTGAGGTGAAGTTGATACTTGAACCTTCACTTGGTAGCAACTCCAAGTAAAACTTGATAAATAATCAAAATTGTATAATTTAGACAAATAGCCAAAGTAGCAAAATAGCAATATTGTAGATGATTTTGAGAGAAGTAGAGAGAATTGGATGATTTGTGCAAAAAATATGATGAAATAATGGGGTATTTATAAGAAAAAATAGTTAGGGGTGGTTATGGGGTGAAATGGCCGTTTTTGACCGTTGCTTAACCGGTCCGTCCGGTTCCAAACCCCCAGACTGTCCCGTGACCGATTCCGGCACCCCCTCCTCCCTTCTAAATTGGTCCGGTTCACACCGATCCGGGCCGGATTCCGGTCCGGAACCGGTTCGGTCCGGTGTGAATCGGACCAATAGCCAGCCTTAGCCTCCATTCTTCCTCTTTGTTTCAAACTGTTCTTTATCTCACCTTTCGAGATAAAAGTAAGCATCCAAAATAAGAATGAAATCATGGGAGATATACTGAATGAAGATCAAATTGTTGAATTACTTAATTATTGAATTGCGAAAAGCCTTAAGTCTTCACAGATATGGAGATGGTAATTAGTAGTCTCTTCTTTTTTCCGATGGTCATTCTTATTTCTTCCTCACTATCTTCTTCCTTTTATTCTACAACGACATTTCTAATGGTTAGGGGTGTATAAAGAAAATCGATAAACCGCACCAAATCGATAATCCGAGTCAAACCGGAAAAAAAAAATCCGATATGGTTTGGTATTGGAAAATAAAATCCAACCATAATTGGTTTGTTTTGATTTTAATTAAAAAAAGTCAAACCAAAACCAAACCAACCCGATAGTACATTTATATAATTTTTAAAGATATTTATACATATAAATTTTGTTGTAATGTAATTTATAAATATTTCTTAACTTTTTCACAGTTTTATCTTTTAACGTATTATTTCATGTTTAAACTTAACATTCTCGAATGGTAAATAAATTTTATAGCCCATAAATGTAGTAACTCAAACTAAGTTCAAATCAATATTAATGCTAACAAAAAAAATTCAATTCAATACTAGAAATGAAGAAAGTGTTGGATAATTATTTTAGTTTTACATTGGTTTATACTGAAAATGCATAACTTAGTTTATCTTTTTCTTTAGTGCTGGGTTATGTAATTAATATTAGTACTTATTAGTTATACTTATTTTAGCACGACCTATATAGTATTTTTAGATTATGTTAATTTGCATTATTGCTTATTAATTAGCAATATTTACTTTATGTAATTTTATTGTTTTATCTTTATTATTGAATATTTTAATATAATGCTATGACTTATCTCATATTATTGTGTTAGTTTCTTAAAAAACACATTATATGTATTTTACTAGGATTTAAGAAATATTTGGAGCACAAGTTACATATTTTATGCTATGAAGACTTTACCGGAAAAAATCCGAAAATCCGAAAAAATCCGAAAAATCCGAGAAAAATCGAGATTGAAAAATCCGAACCAGCCTGACCTATGTACACCCCTACTAATGGTCATTCTAGAAAACCTGTTCAAATAAAAAATTGGTTTAGTAGGCGTTTGGACATAAAAATTGTGATTTTTGAAAAAAAAACTAGTATTTGGAGTTAAGTTGAAAAATAGTATTTGAAATTTGAAATTATGTTTGGACATGCATTTCACTTGAAAAATATTACAATTTTGTGCGGAACAATGAATTTTTACTTGAAAAAGTGGTAAAAAGTAAAATTCACTTTTGATAATCAAACAATGATTTGAAAAGAATATTTGGAAAAAGGGAAAAAAAAGTTTATGTCTAAACGATTCCTTAGATTTTTTTTGTTTTAGTTTTTGAATCATATGATGTTTGAATGCATTCCATATAATTGCATGTTGCGTTACAGTTGAAGCATTAGCCACAGTAATCAGGTCACAGGAAATCCAACAGAGGAAGAGCTGCAGGATATATCACTGAAGCTGATTCAGATTTGAATGGAATCATCGAATTCTTGAGCCGTGGAGGGGAGGGGGTAAAATGGGTTGGGAAGGTGAGCTGGCATATCACGTAATATTCACCTTACTAAATTGTCAGTGCCACGTAGGATTGAGTGTCCACCTTAGATATCCTTAACAGAAGAAGGATATATTTGAGCCACTTAGATGACGTCAAGAGTATTTTTGTTTCAAAAGTATAATGAAGGGCAAAATTAATCCTTTTTACACAGTAAAGGTACAAATTTGACCCACTTAAACGATGATACTCTTTCAAAGACAATACACACACTGTTTTATATATGATGAAAGAGAGAGCGAGAGAGAGGGGCACCTCTCTTAGGGAAGCTTCTGTATTTATCTTTTTTCCCAGAATTTTGCCTTTTCTTCTTTTAAAAATGATGAAAATTCAATGCTTCATAACGGTTCCTTAAATATAACTACTGCACGAAGAAAGGCATTAAAAGTAGAAAATAATGGGTTTTCAAATCTGCCACGCACCAGAAATGACGCTTTTAGTATCTGGATAACATCTATTTTCAAATTGCTAAAATATTGGAGGATGAATAATATGGTGGCACCATTTACTGAAAATGCTGAATTGGACTTGTTTATTCTAAATTTCGGATAACAATTAAATTTATACGTGATTTTAAGGATATGTGGCCTGATTTGATACAAATGACGAATAATATAACAAAAATTAAAATTAAGGGATAAATGAAAAAGTAACGCAAACCACCCCAGTTAGACACTCTTGGCCGTTGACTGATTCTTTTTGGGCGGAAACTAATTATAACGGAAATTGAAACAAGTTGATGATGAAATGATTCAAGAGAGCAATATATTACTATTTTTTCTTTCTATTGATGATTCGTTTTCGAAAGTGTTTTGTAAATGGTTCAACTCTTCCTTTATATAGTGGGGAGATCATACATCTGGTACAACTTTATACAAGGTAAAAATTTCCGCACAAGGTAAAAAATCTCCTAATTTGCTAATTAAGCGGTTCTATTGATTAGTGCCGAGATTCCCGCCGTGATGTTCGTCCCATCACGGATTTTTCGATTTTCCGTCATTTAGGTTTAATGATCTTCCCTTGGACAGTTTCGGAGTCAGGCTCGATTTCGGATCACGGGCTCGGTATTTTCGAGGTCGGACATTCTGGCTTCGTGTTCCGCTTCAATGAAGCTCGGGTTCGATCTTTGACCTTACACATTCCGAACCCGATCTATCGTGCAATAGTTGAACTCGATGTTAACCACATAGGGTCGAGCCCGATTTTGACCACATATAAATGGGCCCGACTTCGACCATATACAGATTGTCCCCTCGATTTTTGGAGAGTAACGACGAGAAACGATATGAGCCTTCAATTCTCATTCTGATAAGTGACGGTGAACTTATGACGTACGTGATACGAAAATCGAAAACGTCCCATCAGAAAAGTCAATTCTCATTCTGATAAGTGACGGTGAATTTATGATGTACATGATACAGAAATCGAAAACATCAGAAAAACCTTTTAAAGCATCAAGTGTGTGTCAGTCGGTGTTCTGCCGCTTTGGGATACGAACTGCTATTTTGAGAGGCTATAAATACCCTCTTTCTCCCTTTATACACAGATGTTCGTGTTTTTTTTATTTATAAAATTACATCGCTCTTATCTTCAAGACCTCCTGCTTTGGGTCCATCCGTATTTGGTTGTAGCCGGAGTATGCGTCGAGAAAACTAAGGGTCTCATGGCCGGCAGTAGCATCGATCATGCGATCGATGTTGGGTAAGGGAAAAGAGTCTTTTGGACATGCTTATTCAAGTCTTTATAATCTACACACATTCTTAATTTATTCCTTTTTTTAGGGACTACCACTACGTTTGCCAACCACTCCGGGTATTTAACCTCCCGAATAGACCCTATCTTTAGAAGTTTAGTTACCTCATCCTTGATGAACGCATGTTTGATTTCGGACTGAGGCCTCCTTTTTTGTTTGACTGGATGGAACTTCGGATCCAGACTCAGCTTGTGAGTAGTTATCTCCGACGGTATACCTGTTATATCAAGGTAGGACCAAGCGAAGCAGTGTTCGTTAGTTGTAAGGAATCAAATAAGTTTTGTCCTAAGCTCGGAGCTCAACCCCGAGCCTAGGTATACCTTTCGTTCGGGCAAGTCATCTCGCAGTGTGACTTGTTCCAGTTCCTCGTTAGTCGATTTGCTGGCAACGGAATCATCGGGGGTGATGAACGATCTGGGAATTCCATACTCATCATCCTTGACATATACTTGTTTATCCATATTTTGCTGAAGATGGTATCTGTGATTGCTATATTGTCTTGCTCTCGACCCTTTGGTTAGGAACCGTTGGTGTTGGTGTCATTTTTTCCACCGCGAACATCTCTTTCGCAACTGGTTGCTCCCCGAAAACCGTTTTAACTCCATCGGGTGTCGTAAATTTCAACACCTGGTGTAATGTCGAAGGTACCGCCCTTATGTCATGGATCCATGGCCTTCCAAATAAAGCATTATATCTCATGTCCCCTCCGATCACATAGAACTTTGTTTCTCGAATGGTTCCAGCCGTATTTATTGGCAATGTTATTTCACCCTTGGTGGTCTCACATGCCATATTGAACTCGTTAAGTATTCAGACTGTAGGAACGATCCGGTCTGACAGGCCGAGTTGCTCCACGACCCACGATCGGATTATATTGGCCGAGCTACCTGGGTCGATTAATACACGTTTTACTCTAACTTTATGTATAAGTACAAATATTACCAGTGTGTCATTGTGCGATTGTACAATTCCTTCCGCATCTTCGTCGTTAAAAGATAAAGTCCCCTCTAGCGTGTAATCCCGAGTGCGCTTTTCCCTAATGATGGATATTTTGGTACGTTTCAACATTGGACCTTGAGGGGTATCGACTCCACCGATAATCATGTTGATTGTATGTTGAGGTTCTTCCTGGCCTGTCTGTTTATTCTTATTTCCAAAGTGATTTTTTTCTCGGTCGCTCAAGAATTCTCGAAGGTGTCGGTTATTAAGTAACCGGGCTACTTCTTCTCTTAGTTGCCGACAGTCTTCCGTTTTATGACCGTGAGTGCCGTGATATTTACATATCTGATTAGGATCCCTTTGGGTTGGATTGGATTGCAATGGTCGAGGCTATTTAGTTTCTTTGATCCGACTGATAGCAGATACGATAGTGGCAGCATCAACATTAAAATTATACTCCGATAATCGAGGTGCTTCCTTATACCCGATGGGCCTTTTGAAATTGCTTTTGGTCATGAGCCCCTGGCTGTTCTGACCTCGGTCATTTCTCCTTTCATGTCTTGGAGAGTTTTTCCCGGATGAGCCGATTTTTCTGTCCCCGTGATACGGCCGATGTCGCTCTCTGTTCGATCTTGGTTCGCGATAAACTTCCCTTCAGATTTTATCATAAGCTCTAACAGGGTAAATGGATCCCGAAGGGGCTCCAAGCTGATCGTCTTCAAATCTGATTTTTGACTGGTACCAGTTATGTACATCGGCCCATGTGATAGCAGGGTACTCTATTAAGTTATGTTTTAGTTGTTGCGAAGCCGTTGAGCTTAGAACATTGAGCCCTTGAGTGAAAGCTTGAACAGCCCAATCATCAGTGACCGGTGGCAGATCCATCCGTTCCATTTGGAACCAGGACACGAACTCTCTGAGCATCTCGTTATCCTTCTGCTTGACTTTGAAAAGGTCCGATTTTCGCGTTTCGACCTTGATGGCGCCTGCGTGTGCCTTCACAAAAGAATCTGCAAGCATAGAAAACGAGTCAATAGAATTAGGGAGTAAGCTGTGATACCATGTCATGGCTCCTTTCGACAGGGTTTTCCCAAATTTTTTCAACAGAACGGATTCGATCTCGTCATCCTCCAAGTCGTTCCTTTTGATAGCGCATGTATATGCGGTTACATGCTCGTTTGGGTCGGCCCTTCCGTTGTATTTGGGGATTTCCGGCATACGAAATTTTTTGGGTATCGGTTTCGGAGTCGCGCTCGGTGGAAAAGATTTTTGTACGAACTTTTTGAAATCTAGGCCTTTTAATACCGGAGGTATTTCTGGGATTTGATCCACCCTGGAATTGTACGTTTCCACCTTCTTGTTATTTGCCTCGATTTTCTTCTCTCCATATTCTATTCCTTTAGTTAGTTCTTCGAGCATCTTCATAATTTTGGGGTTTGCCCCCGATTCACACTCATTCAATCCTCTTATAACCGATCCCTATGGATAATTTCCCGGGAAGGGCCAGGCTCAATCCTGTTCGAGATTTGGCTTCGGTTTTGTAACTGAGCTATCGCTGCCTGTTGGGCTTGCAACATTTCGAAGATCATCCGGAGGCTGATCCCGTCCGTTTCATTCTTTTAGGGATTTTGTGTCACCGATCGTGTTCCCCTATGAACGTTATTGGAGGGGCCGGCAAGCTGATCTGCATCAACTGCCACTTGTGAATTAGCATCAATTGGAATTTCGTCACCGGGCGCTATGTTATTATTTTTGCCTTGATGATCGAACTCGTTATCAACGTGCAGTGGTGCCGATTGAGAGTTTGACATTTTCGTATTGCAACCTAGAATCAGAAACACTTCAAAGAGCAAGTGTGAAACAATGTGTGTGACAAAAAGTTGTATCAAATATCCACTATTATCCTTAGTCCCACGATGGGCGGCAAACTGTTTACCCTGAATTTCGGATAACAATTGAATTTATACGTGATTTTAAGGATATGTGGCCTGATTTGATACAAATGAAGAATAATATAATGAAAATTAAAATTAAGGGATAAATGGAAAAGTAACGCAAACCACTAGAGTTAGACACTCTTGGCCGTTGGCTGATCCTTCTTGGGCGGAAACTGATTATAACAGAAATTGAAACAAGTTGATGATGAAATGATTCAAAAGAGGACTATATCACTATTTTTTCTTTCTATTGATGATTCGTTTTTGAAAGTGTTTTGTAAATGGTTCAACTCTCCCTTTATATAGTGGGGAGGTCATATATCTGGTACAACGTTATGCAAGGTAAAAATCTCTGCAGAAGATAAAAAATCTCCTGATTTGCTCATTAAGCGGTTCTATTGATTCGTGCCGAGATTCCCGCCGTGATGTTCGTCCCATCACGGATTTTTCGATTTTCCGTCATTTAGGTTTAATGATCTTCCCTTGGACATTTTCTGAGTTAGGCTCGATTTCAGATCATGGGCTCGGTATTTTCGAGGTCGAACATTCTGGCTTCGTGTTCCGCTTCGATGAAGCTCGGCTTCGATCTTCGACCCTACGCATTTCGAACCCGATCTATCGTGCAATAGTTGAACTCGATGTTAACCATATAGGGTCGAACTCGATTTTGATCACATATAGATGAGCCCGACTTCGACCGTATACAGGACTCAATAACATAGAGTAGTTATGCCTCTGGAGATTTTGAGTTGCAAAACACATTTTTCTTCAAAACGAATGAAGGATGCATAAAAAGTAGAAGATACAGTGAAGTGCATGTACCAAAGTTGATCCATTCAATATTATTCATAGATGATCAGAACCAGCGGCTACAACCGTTATTTCTTGGCATGACAAAGCCTCCAATAACTGACACACAGAAATGTGGAAAAGAAGATGAAATGATAATTGGCATTCTATGCAGCAGTGGTAAACGGAGATTCAGGCATCCATACAAAGCTAAGATGGTCTTGGTCAAGTTCTTCATGGAAATGGGGCTCTGAAATAACTGCTCCCAAAGAATACTTCAGTTTTCAAGAAAAATGAAGAAATCATCACTGTGGATAAAGGTAAGGATATTCATATATAGAGGACAAAGTCATCTCCAATAAGGAAAAAAGTGAACAAAATCGGGTTTTACTTTTTTTACTTTACTCATGTTTTAATTATATATTCTTTTGTGATTTATGAAACTCTAGTTTTATAAATGATTAGGTAGATGTCCATGATGTGATAATCTCAAAATATAACCTTTTTGCATTGTGTGATGATTTAGATAACATATTCTTAAGGTTAATTTGTTAATTCATTTTACCAAATGAATTACATTGATTACATGCTTGAAGTATATAGAAGATTATTTTAAAGGTCTTACGACATGAATTAGGCTTATATTATCACTTAATTTTTTTTAGATCAAGAAAATGATATTTAAGTTTTGATATTATTAAAGATTGATAACTTATTATGAATATGAGGTCTTCCTGTGATAAGCATTATATTTTATAACTCTGACCAAAAAAAAAAAAGAATAATTATATGAGTTTTGGTGACTTCTTGAGATTATTAATCCATATTAAATCGAGAATATTTACATTACAAACAGAAAAGTTCTTTATCTCCTATGTTATTGTGTTTTAACATCCAACGTGAAGTATCTGTTCAACATCCAAAGAGGTCAGAAAGAACATAGAGTTAGCTTTAACAAGTCATACGAACTATGAACAAAAATACGGATATAACAAATACGCGGAATAAAAAATAAGAGCTAGACCTACAATTAATTGAAAAATAAGAACCAATACTAAGAAGCCTAATTACCTCTATAAATTCAATCAATTGTAACCCTAAGCTAAGAGAACCCTCAAGAGATTAGCAACTCTTAAACATTCGGATAAAGTAATTAAGCTATTAAGAATTCACAACTAATTGCTCACCAACTAAGACTAATTTAACACTAATGAAAGCATAAACAAAACAATAAAAGAATTAAAGGCATAAACACATAAATGCATTAATTAAGAAATAAGTAAAGAGTATGAGACTTTCATGTTTTCAAGTTTATCATTCATCAAAGTTTAAATTTAAAGGTACTAATGCTTAGCTATTTATAATAGTGCTAATTTAGATACAAGGAATTCCTAAAATAGCCCAAAGAGTGACTTAAAATGTAATTTAGCCACTTTGGGTAGAATCTACTCCATGTCCATCCTCTTGCCTAAATTCTTGATCTTCAACCATGGGAACACATTATAATGTTGTAACGACTCGACCGGTTGTTTTGAGAATTTGCATTCAGTTCAGTGGTTTAAGGTCATCAATAGCTTCATATGGTGTATTACAACTTGAGTGTATCGTCGGTTTTGGTTTTCAAATCGGGATTGATTTGGAAGAATGATTCTTAATTAGGAAGCTTTAAGTTGGAGGAGTTGATCAAGTTTACCTTTTGTGCATTTGACCTCGGCTCAAAGTTTTGATTGTTCCATTAGGTCCGGATAGTGATTTTAGACTTGGGCGTATGTTCGGATTTGCATTTTGATGTTTCTAGAAGGTTTTGGTTCAAATTGGCGAAAGTTGACAATTTGAAGGTTTGGAACGTTCATAGGTTTGACTGGGAGTTGACCAAATTGATGTTATCAGGTTCAGATTGTCATTTCGGGAGTTGGAATATTTAAGATTTGTCATTTGGAACTTGTATGTAAAGTTTGGTTTCATTCCTAGTTGATTTGTTAGGATTCAGACACGTTCGGTGAAGTTTGAAGGTTTGGAAGTTAAGAGAATGATCTTGATCTTCGATGCTTGGTTTTGATGTTATTTGTGATGTTTCGAGCTTTTGGATAAGTTTGGATTAGGTATATGGACTTGTTGGTATGATTGGACAGGGTCCCGAGAGGCTCGGGTGAGTTTCAGACCATTTTAGGCCCTTTTTAACTGCTGATTTTGGGCTACTACATTGCGATCACGAAGCTCTGGGCCGCGACTGCGAAGAGGAAAATGCAATATTGGACCTGTGAATCGCGTTCGCAGAGGTAAGGTTCATGTTCGCGAAGAAGAAATTTCTGCTGTCACTTAGCTGATTTTGGGAGCTTATATCTTACAATCGATAAGGAATTTAAAGGTGATTCAAAAATGAAAATTATTGGCCTTTGTGTCTAATTTTCAGAAAATTAAACCGTTTGTCATTTGGAATTTTGTACAAATGGTTATGGCTGTTATACTACAGGCTGTCTAGAAAGGGTTTATGAAGGTTTAATGGAGATTGTTCATCGCGATCGCCGGGATTCGTTGATAGCATCCTAGGAAGCTCAACTCTATTCAAGGATAAGAATGAAGCTTTGGAATCTCAAAGACGACTTTAACAAGATGTCAAGCTAAAGACTTGTAAAACAAGGTCATTAGAAGTGCAAATACAGAAGGTGTTAATTGGGAGGAAGAGCTCAAGGACAAAGGATATGAATTGGCTAGGTATTACAATTGTTTTATAGGCCAAATTTATGTCCAAGAAGAGAAGGATTGAATCCCAAGAGACATCCTTTGAAGAAGGTCCTATTCAGTCCACTTTTGGACCAATTTGGCACCTAAAATGTGTCCAAACTTGAAGCCCATGAAGTCCTACATAAAGCCACATTTTTATAACATAAAAAAAACTTACTTGATGTCCAAGAAGGGTAAAATAGGCATGCTAGATGTTGAGTGCAAGTTGGTGTCAAGTTGCTTGCAAATTTCTTTCAAGATTTTCAAGATTTCTAAGATTCTATCCAAGTTTGTTTGGGACTTATTTTCATATATTTTGGGACTATATTTATTGCTTTCCTAGTTAGTTAAGGTTATGTTTTTCTTTCCTAAGATTTTTTGGAATTAATTTCCTAGAATGACTTGGTTTTTGCTTCCTAATATTTTTCTTTTCCTAAGGTAGTTTGACTTGTTGTCCAAATTAGTTTAGGACTTTATTTCCTTATAAAGGCGTGTCTTCTTTGTTTTTAGATATATATTGTTATAGACTATTATCAGTAAAAATTGTGAGATTTTTCTTGCACTCTTGTGTGTGGCTACTCTTGGATTTATTCTTCAACCTTCAAGACTCAACTTAAGGTGGTAAGATTAAACCCTATTCGAAATCTTAGATCACTTTTAGGTATTCAAGAAATGTGATAAGTTGGGCTTATTGTTATTCTTGTAATTCTAAAGGGTCGGGTTTCACAATCTATCTCTTGTTTTTAATTCTCTATCAAAGGCGATTAGTTCTTCGTTTGTTGTTAGGATTCAACTTCAAGAATAGACTTCTTGATTTCAAGAAACTCTTTATTGAATTCAATCTTTCTTTAATTTCTATCTTCTTTTTCGTTTTTCGATTTTCTTTTAGCATCCGCATGTTTCTTGACTTTTTTATTTTTTCTTTAGTAATTCTTGAATCCTCTATCGTGTTATTATCATTCGTGGTCGCGATCATGAAGGGTAATGCTGTGTTGGACATTTTTGGAATACCGATCGCGAGGTTTGTGACTGAGTGCATTAAAATATCCAATTTTGAGATTTTGAATTATTTTTCCTCCCTTTTGAGTTCTTGGAACACAAGTAAGGCGATTTTAGAAGAGATAAACACCGAAATCTTGAGGGTAAGTAATTTTATCTTTATTTATTTAATTTTTCATGGATTATTACACCTAAATCAAGGATTTGAAGAGAAGAAATTGGGGGTTTTTGACTTGAGCTTTAGAGAATGAATTTTGGGGTTTTGAACACAAAATTGTGGCCAGATTTGGAAGAAACTTATATGTTTAGACTCGTATTCGAATAGGTTATCAAATTTTTTGAGTTTTGTCGGGTTCCGAGATGCGGGCCTAGGTTTACTTTTTGGTTGACTTTGAGTATTTGATTTAAGATTTGACCTTTATCATTTGGGTTTGATTCCTATGGCATTATTTGATATTTTTGACTTGCTTTTGGCTAGTTTGGAGCCGTTCGAAGATCGGTTCGTACAGGATGACGCTTCTAGAGTATTGATTTGGCTTGCTTGAGGTAAATATCTTATCTAAACTTGGTTGAGGCACTAGTTGCCTGAGTTATCTGTGATAGCTACGTGCTATGGGTGGTGCACCTGTGTGGGGTTGAGCCCATGTGCGTGCCCCGGGGTATTTTCATGCTCGGGATAGTGGTTAGGCTATAATATGCCTAGGATTCATTGCTAAGCTTCATATTTGAGGTTACACAGAGGTTAATCTCATAATTGAACCTGATAATTGCTTCCTTTGTGATGTATTTGCATGATTTGAGGTATGATATCACATTTTGCACATGCATACACCTTAGCATGTCTCTTGTACCAGTCCAAGAGTATGAAATTTGATATTCTTTGATCATGTACATGTATTCTTGCATATCTGCTTTCTGTTTTGATACGGATTGGACTGTAGCACGTGACCACATCGTGCGGATTGTGATATTGATCCTATGACCAAGCCGAGTGGATTGTGATATTGATCTTGTGACCACGCTGGGCATATTGTGATACCGAGCTTGTGACCACACCGGGATGATTGTGATATTGAGCACGTGACTTTTCCGTGCAGGTTGTTATTATTAGCACGTGAGTTGTCTGTGCGGTTGATATTATTAGCTCGTGAGTTACTCATGCAGCACGTGAGTTGTTTGTGTAGCGTGTGGATATGGATCTATCCCCCTAGGGTCACCCTCTCATGTTCCTTCTTGATGGTATACCTGTGGATTGTGAGAAAACTAATAGGTTTCTGATTGATGTGGGCCTTAAGAAGGCTGATCAGTGGCTTGATTTGGTTATTGAGACTCTACTGCGGGCCTTAAAGCCGTATTGTGATTTCTATTTGGATCGGGTTGCGTGCTGCAGCATATTGATATTTGGTTATTGCATTTCATCCTTACTCGCAGTTTCCTTGGCTACTTACCTAACTATTTGCATATTTCTCGTATATGCTGGATTGTTGACTTAGCAGAGTACATTAAGAAAGTTGTGTGCACCAAGGTGGTTCCTTCTGTGATTCATGACTCGATCATATTATTGTTCTTTACTTGTTGAATTTATGAACTGTACAGGTGATTAGCTGGCAATATTTACAATTATTGCTTCTATTACCTCATCGAGGTTAGTTATGATACTTGCAGAGTACATGAGGTCGGCTGTACTCATACTACACTTATGCAACTTACATGCAGATCTTGGCGCTGAGATGCTGTGGATGATGGGAGTTGGCACTGAAGATCTTGGATGATAGGAGCTGGTACTGAGATGCTGTGGATGATGGGAGCTGGCATTGATTCAGCTTGAAGCGTATCTATTTGAATTCCTTCTATTCACTCGTATGTTATGTTGAGCACTCGGTATCATTTGTGTATCGACAACTTGTGATGTCATGGATGAAATGCGATACGTGTTTTCTGTATTGTGGAGATAGGCTAGTTTGAAAGACTTGAGGCCAGGTTCTGACCGCAGCTTTGGCTCGGTAGTTCCAGTTGCACGAGTATGAGCTTTTTGACTTATATGTCCGGTAGTGTCCCTAGGAGTGGGATTGATGGGTCAGTGAATGGTTGGATATCTATATGATGAGTATTATGTGACTGATAACTAGGCTTAGATGATTTGTATGTGATGAGAAAAGTTTGCTTTGGCTGTGAAAAGGACTATGGGTGCTTGATTTCTGTCTTGATGTGTTGCACAAGCTCGAGTTATGAGTGTGTTGAGGGATCTTTCTGTTGCTCATTTGTGGAATGAAGTAGATTCTTATGTCTTGATGACGCGTTTAGAATCAGGAGGATTTATCGATTGCATAGTGGTTGCGACCATGATGGGGTCATAGAGAGATGCCAGTTTGAGGCTAAGTAGGTGGGTTATCTCCTGCGGAAGGTTATGAGGTTGTGTGATCCCTATGATATTTATGTGAAGAGATTTCTTTCTACCAGTTTGATGTGTATGTGCCGCAATTTGAGTTCGGATCCCTTGAAGAAGTTTGCATGACTGTCATGAGGATGGGTATGCACTTAGCAAGTGGTTTGAGGTATTTTATGATTAGAGAAGCATGAGTGGATGAAGGACTTAGTTGAATTACAGTGCGGGGTTATGGCCATTATCGAGTAAGGGTATTTTTGGTTATCAGATGTAATATTCTATGGCTTTGAGCCAAGTGGGGGACTGTGTTAGCGGTGATCAGATTGCATGGTCATGTGTTAAGTTAGTCTTGATCTGAGGCGTTCTTGTGGATCAGTTATGACTTGAAGAAATAGGTCAGGTTGGTAGTGGTTTGGATCAACATGGTAATAGAAATGATCAGTTATTTGGGTTCTTTGGGTGTGGCTACGCTTCGTAGGTGTGTTGTGGCAATGCTCTTGGGCTTGGAAATCTGCGTGACTCAGTTGAGTTAGAGGGATTTAGTTATGATGGCTTGTTATATGTAAATGTGTTTCGAAGAGTTCTCGATGGGTTGACCACGTCTTGGGACAGATATTTTCGACAGGCATTAGGGGTATGTTGCGATTTTCTTCTGGATGGGGTGGAAGGTTTCTGGTTGACGGAATGTGTATCCTGCTTGTGCTTTAGGGATAATAACGAGAGTCTGTTGTTTTTATATGATGGTATGATAAATGTGGTGCGACGTGTGGGATTGAGAATTGTATGTACAATTTTGTGGTTCAGTTTTTAAGGGAAGGTCATGCTTTCTTTGGTGATAGAAGATCTAACTGTTTAGACAGAATGGACGGTTTTAGATGTTTAAAATGATGTTGGCACTATATGTTATTACCTGAGAAAGGTGCGTATTTCAGAAGGCACATTGTGTTTTGACTTGCGGATGCTTGACCGGTATTATGGTAATCGCCTGGTTGATTGATTGCTGATGTCCAGATTTTGCTATGTGGCACGAAAGAATATAGAGGTATTTCTCGTGAGATAATTGTGCATAGAGGATGTGTCAGTCTTTTGAGTGGTGGAGTAGGGATCGGATATGGAGATTCCTGTATTCTTGAGGTTTAGGGACCGGACATTCTCAGAGGCAGACTTTTCCTTGGTTGTAGACTGTGAAGGTGTGCTAAGAGTTTGATGGTTAGAGTTGATCTCATTCGTTTATGATATGTTCCATGTGTTACTATCCTATGATATGATTGGTTGTGAGAGTGTTGACTATTTACACACATGATGCAGTTTTGTTTGGGCCTTGTGACGGAAGTCGAGCGAGATGTCTCTTGGAGTATTGAATGGTTGTCGGCATGCAAAATTTCTTCGGTATAGGTTTTGGAGCGGCGCTTGACGGGAAAGGCTTCTGCATAAATTTATTGGAATCTAAGCCTTTCAATATCGGGGGTGCTCCTGGGACTTGATTGCGCCTTGCTTATGGTCTTTCTGTTTGTGGTATATTATGCTATCCGCTTCTCCATGGTTATAGTCATGCACTTTGCATGGTTGTTGATATGCACATTGTTGTTGATTGTGATAATCATTGGCTCAAGGTATTCCATGTGGACCGGTGTATGGATCGGGTCGCGCATTGCAGCAAAGTTATGTTGGGATATGATCCTTCATGCTTATTTCGTGTGTTTTGTTTCTCTTTCATGCAATGGGTTCATAGCATTGAGTTTTGTGGTGGCATTTGTTGGAAAACGCATTCATGTTCATGAAACCTTAACTAACGACTTTGTGTCTTGTTGTAGGTTTTGATAATTGACAAACCATCATTGACAAACTACTGAGATTGCTATGGACTTTGTTGTGACTACAAGTCAAGCTTTCAAGAAACTAGAAGTCGATGCATGGAACAAGTTGATGAAGCAAAAAGATTGAAGACTAAAGATGTCGTCTTTTGGTCTTAATTTTATTTTGAGTTTTAATGTTATCTTGAATCATCTTTCGTTTTTAAGAACTTGGCTCAAAGTTTAAAAACGATTTCAAATAATCATTAAAACATTTTCAAAACAATTGGTTTTACAAAATAAACGAATTGCTTAATCAAATTCACGTTGGACAGGGCCAGACATCGATGTCTGAAAGCTGAACATCAATGTCCAGCTTTACTTTTACATAGACATCGATGTTCAGAGTTGCAACATCAATGTTCAAGTGTCCGTTGGAGCATAACGGCTAGTTTTTGCTAATCATCGATGTTCAAAGTGAAAACATCGATGTTTGGCAACAGGCAGAAAATTTTTTGTCCCCTAAACTCTTGTTTAAGCTTATGAAAAGCTTGCCAAACGCCACCAACGGACATATGAGGTTTTGGGGTTATAAATACACCTTCTTAAACCTCATTTCAACACAACACTACTTACAAATCATAAGATTACTTTGCTTCAAGTTTTCATAATCATTTAAGCTATATTGAGCTATTTTCTTGAAGTCGAAAGTTGTGTTCTTGAGCTATAATTTCTTCACTCCATTTACTCTTTTGAGAGATTATCTTTGAGTGATATTTTGTGTTGTCCTACACCTTAGGGAGGTTGTCCCTTGTTGTAGTTAAGGAAGAGTTTCCTTCTTGTTTGTTGACGAACCTTGTGTGACTCAAGTGTTCGTGTTGTAAACGGTTAATTAGGCACCCGTAAGCTTAACGGAGATAGTGAAATACTCAAGAGAGTCTCTTGAGGAGTGGACTAGCTACAAATTGTAGTGAACCACTATACATCGTTGTGTACGCTCTCATTTATATTCCGCACTTTATTTCTCTCTATCTTATTTTCGCACTTACATTTTCAATTATATATTCATATTGCAAAAATTTGGTAAAGTTCCTTAAAAACGCTATTCACCCCCCCTCTAGCGTTAAGCATATATTCTAACAATTGGTATCAGAGCCTAATTCTCTTAAAGCCTTAACCGGTTGAGAACAAGATCTATGGCTTTCTCTTCTAGAAATGTATATGCAGGATTAGGTGAAGGACAGTCCACGTCGAGACCACCTCTCTTCGATGGGACAAATTACACCTACTGGAAGGAACGTATGAGAATATACGTACGAGCCACCGATTTTAAATTGTGGCAAATTATTGAAAATGGTGAGGAGGTTATCATCAAAAAGGTCGGAGATCAATTGATTCGTAAATCAGAAAATGAATATTCCGATGAAGATATAAGAAAGGTTGAAGCGTATGCACGAGCTATAAATATGCTTTACTGTGCGGTAAATCCGGATGACTACTGGAAAATATCAAGATGCAAAACCGCAAAGGAGATGTGGGACAAACTCGAAATCACCTATGAAGGTACTTCCCAAGTCCGTAAAGCTAAAATTGACCTTCTAACCCATGAATATGAATTATTTAGGATGAAGGATGATGAGAAAATTGAGAAAACCTTTGAACGGTTTTCAAGCATCATCAATGATCTTGATGCTCTCGGAAAAATTTATTCCGAAGAAGAACTTGTGAGAAAAATACTCCGAAGTCTAAAACCGGAGTGGCAATCCAAGGTAGATGCAATTCAAGAAGCTACCGCCTCCTAAAGTCACATATGACGGGCTAAGAGGTAACCTTATCACCTATGAAACTACTCACCTTAACAAACCTATTGTTTTTGATGATGATAAGAAAAAGAAGAGTTTGACACTTAAGTCATCAACCTCAAAAGAGGAAACCAAGGAGGCCAAAGACTCTAGTAGTGATGACGAAGAATACGGCTTGGTAATCAAGAAGTTCCAAAAATTCATGAGAAGGGAACAAGAAAAGAAAACCTAGAAACAAGCACCTCCAAAGTGCTATGGTTGCGGAGAAGTTGGGCATATCAAACCATATTGCCCAAAAGCCAAAACCAAGAAGAAAAAGCCCAACAAGAAGCAAAGAGCTTTCATGTCGTGGGAAGAAGATGACTCCGGCAACGAGTCAAGCGATGGAGAGGAAGTCGCAAATCTTTGTCTCATGGACATTGAGGATACTCCTCAAGAAGATGAACAGGTTAGTACTAAACTTTCTAAAGAATCTTTTACTTCAATGAATTGCAAAACGCTCTTGAAGAACTTTACGACGAATTTGTCGCATGAAAAATAAAAACAAGGCTTTGAAAAAGGATCTCTTAGATTGCGAAAAAGAGGTAGAAAAATTATCTAAGGAAAATGAGAAACTAAGAGAAGAGAAAAATTTTTTTGGAAAAAGAAGTGCTGATAAACCCGAAAGTTCAAATAGCTCTTGTAATTCGTGCAAGTCCCTTAAGGCTCAAGTGCAAAAGTTAGAAGCATCCCTTAATAAATTCAATAAGCTTCAAAAGGATTTGAACCTTATTTTTGATCATGTTCATGTTGCCAAAGAAGGAATAGGCTTCAAGAAAAATAAGGGCAAAGTCGAGAGACAGCCTAGTAAGGATAAAACTAGGAATGGACCACCTAGAAAGAAAAACACTAGGTCTAAAAATCAAACTACTAAAAAGCCTATAAACAACAATGCTAGGAGAAATGATGTAGCACAACCTAGGAAAAATTTCTATAAACCTAGTGAATACTACTCCCCTAGATACATGTGGAATCCTAACGTAGTTTGTCACTATTGCGATAAAGTAGGCCACATAGCACCGGCATGCTACACTAGGCATAGACACCTTACTCAAAGTGATACATATTATTATACCACTAACCTAAAAGGACCCAAAAGTACTTGGGTACCTAAATCCTATCATTAATTTGATTGCAGGTGTGCTTGAAAGCATCAAATGTACTTTGGTACCTTGATAGCGGATGCTCCAAGCACATGACCGGTGATGCATCCAAATTTCTAAACATCAAACCAACAAAGGGAGGCAATGTCATCTTTGGTGACAACAACAAAGGAAAAATAATCGGCATTGGTTCGGTAGGCAAAAATCCTTCCTCCTCTATTGATGATGTTTTGTTGGTTAAAGGTCTCAAACACAATCTCTTGAGCATAAGTCAATTATGTGACAAGGGAAATTGTGTTATGTTTAATTCTAAGTATTGCTCGGTAGAACGCCTTAGTAACAATGAGGTAATTTTACAAGGTAATAGAATTGATAATATTTATATGACTGATTTAGATAATACTTCATCAAATATTGCTAAATGCCTTATGAGTAAAGAGGAAGATACATGGCTATGGCATCGTAGAATAGCTCACATTAACACGGTTCACTTGAATAAATTGATCTCTAAAGACTTAGTAATTGGCATTCCAAAAATTAAGTTTGAAAAAGACTCTATTTGTGATGCATGTCAAAAGGGAAAACAAGTAAAAGCTTCGTTCAAGTCTAAGAATATAGTTTCTACGACTAGGCCTTTACAACTTTTGCACATGGATCTCATTGGACCTTCTAGGACGAAAAGTTTTGGTGGAAATTATTTTGTCTTTGTTATTGTTGATGATTATTCTAGATTTACATGGACATTGTTTCTTACTCACAAAAGTGAGGCATTTAATATTTTTAGAAAATTTGCTAAAAAGGTCCAAAATGAAAAGAATTGTAGTATTGTATCCATTAGAAGTGACCATGGGTGAGAGTTCGACAAAGACGAATTTGATGTCTTTTGTGACGAACTCGGCATCGATCATAATTTCTCAGCCCCACGTACACCACAACAAAATGGAGTGGTAGAACGTAAGAATAGATCTCTTGAAGAGATGGCTAGAACTATGATTAATGAGGCAAAAATTCCTAAGTATTTTTGGGCCGATGCCGTAAGTACTGCAAGTTATGTATTAAATCGTGCAGTCATCAGGCCAATACTTATGAAAACGCCTTATGAATTATATAAAGGTAGAAAACCTAACCTTTCCCATCTTCGTGTCTTTGGTTGCAAATGTTTTGTGCATAATAACGGAAAAGATAATTTAGGTAAATTTGATGCAAAATATGATGAAGGCATCTTCCGTGGTTACTCGTTGCATAGTAAAGCATATAGAATTTTTAATAAATGCACTTTAACCATTGAAGAATCACCACACGTGGTCTTTGCCGAAAATAACTCTCGCTTGCCGAGAAAGGATGTTTGTGATGATCTTGCAGATTCGTTAGAAAGAATCCATCTTGATGATGAAGGTCCAAGCCATACCAAGAAGGATGATGGTGAGAGGCCTCAAGAGGAACAAAACGAAGAGCAAGAGGATCCTCCTAAGGAGTGGAGAACGTCTAGAGATTATCCACTAGACAAGGTAATCGGTGATATCAACCGAGGGGTAAGTACCCGAAACACTCTTAGGAACACAATCACACACATGGCTGTTGTTTCACAAATTGAACCAAAAACCATTTCTGACGCAATTAATGATGAACATTGGACTTTGGCAATGCAAGAGGAGCTTAACCAATTCAAATGAAATGACATTTGGGAATTGGTGCCAAGACCCGATGACCATACAATAATTGGT
>MCJB01043177.1:10303-101379 GCA_002018475.1 Nicotiana obtusifolia
CTTAGCCCCACGGTGGGCGCCAAACTGTTTACCCTAAAAATTGGATAACAATTGAATTTGTTCGCAGTGCTAAGGATCCGTAAACTAATTGATGCTAAATAATAATAATATGATGAGACAATTAAAATGTAAGAGAAAAGTGATGAAACCGTTGATTGTGGTGAACAATGTGAAAGAATATCAAACTTTTGCAGTAGTAACAATAACTGTATTAGATAACCAAAGAAGATAGAGAGTTTTTCTATTGATGTCTCATGTGTGTTTAACTATGAGCCAAAAACTGCCTCTTATAGGCTACAATCAGAATTATAAACAAGGTAAATAGCTGATTATAGGGTAAATCCCCTAAAGTCCAGGGTAGAATCTCCCCAAATCGCGTTCTAACGGCTAAGACGGTTGAGATAATTGCTCCTGGCGAAATATCCGGTGATAGACGAGATATGCGGTTCGAGACCGGTCTTCGGTCCTTTAGCATTTCCCGGTCGGTCGCATCGATTCATTCCTTTCCGGTTGCTCCGACTATCGAGCCCAACTTCTCATCTCCGTCCCGGACTAGTTTGGTCTTATAACGCCTCCTTTACTTTCTAGTTGGGTCAGCCCTTACCCAAAATCGTGTAAAAGTATTTTACCCAATACAAGTATGTTAAAAACAAGAATCACATCCTTACTTCCCCACTGGCTCTGATACCAAGGGGGCGGAAGCTAGTCCCCGAGGGGGTAGAAGGGACTAAGAAATAACGAGGAATGTAAGGAACAGGAAGCAATAAATAAATAAAATATCTCAGGCGGCAAAGCCGACCATATGCAAACGTATGCTATATAAAATGCAAGTATGTTAACACAAGATTAAACCATAAAATCTGGCGACAGAGCCGACCAGAAGTATTATTGATAACAAGAAATTAAAATACAGATATTAAAAAATTGAATCTTAAAAGCTTACAGGGTATAGAGCTCTTAAGTGTGGAGAGGGTTTAGAGAGAGGGAATGTCTAGAGAGAATTCTGGAATTTTGGAGAAGAAAATGAATGCCTTCTTCCGTGAGTGAGCGGGTCTATTTAAAGAATTATAGATCGTGCTACAGTGAAAGTGTACAGTATTTTTCTACAGTAGAAAGTGCACAGTAATCTAGAGTAACATTGCTACAGTGAATAGCGCACAGTAATCTACAGTAACAATTCTACATTAACTTTCTGAAAAATTTTGTGCTGGCGTCATCTCTGATTTCAGCGACAAATTGGTCCTGATCTTGACTTATTCTGGGTCATAGTCAGGGTCATCCTCTGCTTTTGATTGTTCTTCAGACGAACTGGATAAATGTTGATTGGGAACCTTTCCCTTGAGCTGTTGCAGGAGGTTTTCCATCTCCTGGATGTAGTCTTCTTTGCTGGTAGAACCTGCTAACTTTGCTTGAACTAGCCTTCTCTGCTGCAAAAATGAAGTGTTTGCTACATCTGTAGGTGATATAGGTTTGGGTTTTATCCAAAAAGGGTTTAAACAGACAGGAGTGAGTGTCCGCAAGGATAAATTCATAAAACTTCTAGTCATGAACAGGAGTTTCTGGAGAAAGTTGGATGTTGGGTTGAGCATCATTTTGGCTACTACAAGAGGGTTAGAATCCCAAAGATGTGGCTCGGTTTGGACGAGTGAGTAAGTCATCTCGTTCTTAATATATTGAGGTTCCCCCGAATAAGGACCCACTGAAGAAATTGGCTGAGGCACAGGTGAAGAAAGTGCCTGCTTGGGCGCATAAGGCACCGTGCTCTGTGTAGTGGGGCTTTTGGCCACCACTTGTCCTTTAGTGGGATTTTTCACCACCACTTCTTTCTTTGTAGTGCTTGCAACAGCCACGGTTGAAGTCGAAGGCATGGTGCTTTTTGCAACCACAGCTGAAATTGGAGGTGAAATAGTTCTTGCAGGAGGAGATATGGCGGCTGCTTCAATTGCAAGCCTACCAGGTACATTTACAGGCATCACCTTGCCATAATCCCTGGCAAGGTGATTCTTGCCAGGGATTATATATATATATATATATATGTATAAATACACACACACGCAAGGCCTCACCCTGTACAACATGCTACTAACAGGGACATAACTGACAACATGTGTCCATGCGTATACAAAAGCCTCTATGAATATCTTACTGACATAACATGGTCGGGACAGGGCTCTGACCTACCCATATGTGGATGGATATATACATAGGACAGTCTGATAACCTATAGACTCGGTTGTACTCCGGATCAAATGGAGCTACACCAATCCTCAGTTGGATATCAACTCTGTCTATGATAAGAGCCCGTCAAATCGGATACCTGAACCTACAGGCATGAATGCAGTGCCCCAACGATGGGACATTAGTACAAAGAAATGTACTAAGTATGTAAGGCAGATAAGTATATATGATATACTGAAAGTAACGGAGGGGTCAATGAAATCCGGGAATCATACTTACCTTATTCTTACTCGTAACATATCGACTGTATTGAATTATCCAACTTACCTTACAAAGGATTTAGATTCAAAAAGGAAGGCTCTATTGACCGAGGACATCTAATGTCGCAACTGTCGTATTTACATCTAATTCGCATCATGATCTACATGAACGCGTTCCTATATGCATTATATACTGGAAACCATCATATTATGGAACTCCATATATAACATTCTTCTAGTCACCATACCTTATATCTGAATAATTACCTTAGATAGATCAAACATCTCTAGGGCTACACTGAAACATAAAAGTGGCACTTATGCGTTTCAACAAAGATCGTCCGTAAGGCTCATTCAACATGAATAACAAGTGGCTCGTACGTGCAACATAGTAGACCATCCGTACGGCTCACAACAATCATGAATAGCTGGTGGCTCATACGCATAACATAGTACAACGTCCGTACGGCTCACAATAACGAGGTTTGGCTCTGTGTACAACTGAGACCGTCCATAACCAACCTTCATTATGCACCTATGCATTCATAGACCATCTATAGGGCTTCACTTTACACCTATGCATTCATAGACCGTCCGTAGGAATCATGTCTTATACATATTCATGTCTTATATGTTTATGAGTGTCACGACCCCAAATTCCCTCTGAAGGATGTCGTGATGGCACCTAGTCTCTATGATTAGGTAAGCCTAACAAATAGTAACCACCGAACAGATATATAAGAGCAAGATACAGAAAGCGTCTAAATAATAAATAAAAATCATCTGTAAATAGGATCCCACAATTTCACACCCCAAAACCGGTGGAATTGAGTCATAAGCTCTATAGATAGCTACTAGAGTGCTACTATATCATTATCCAAAAAGGAAATACAACGGTAATGAAAATAAGGGAAGGTGACTTCGAGGCTTGCGGACGCTGAGCAGGCATACCTTGAAGTCTCCGGTGAAAGCCGCTAGCAAGACTCTCTATCTACTTGCACGAGCAGACGTACCTGGATTTGCACAAACAGATGTGCAGAAGCATAGTATGAGTACACCATAATGGTACCTAGCAAGTATCAAGCCTAACCTCAGTAGAGTAGTGACGAGGCCAGGTCAAGACACCTACTAGGATATGAAATAGACAGTATAAATGAAATACAGACATAAAATGGGAAGTAAGAAAGTAACTAATACAGAACAAGATGATAGCATGATCTAAAACCGGGAAAATCAACAGTAGAAATAGCATGAACGAAACAACTAAAGTGGCACAAAGATCATGTACGGACTACAACTACTAGAATGATAACGAATAGAGAAATAAGAAATATTCCTTCCATGACACTTTGCAACATGAAAAACAGCAAGAAACACAACGAGGTACTGCCTGGTGTATAGTGAAATCAGACCAAGGCACAACCTCGTATAATCAAGAATAACAACTGAGGTGCCGCCTCGTATTCACATTTCTCAATTTCAATCACAATCCTTCCTTAGGCCGCCGTGTGAGCCTTACATTTGAATATAGGTTTTGAAAATAATGTTCACGAAATAGCTTCACGCGTTTTAGCACACCTTATGATGTTGCGTGGCTTCACGTAGTTTCCTTACAAGAAACACACATCATAATCCCACCTTATACCGCCGCATGCACATCAACGCAAGCCTTATATCGCCGCATGCGCATCAATATCATATCACAATAACAACTCGCACCACAAGTACCCACCAATCACAACTTACCAACAACAACAATGTTAATATGTCCACAATAATAGCTCATGAATCCAACACAACGTATACAAGAATACCAACAACAATAATGGATGGAAAATTCTCAATAGGATAGATGTTACAAAAATAACCATCATCGCCTCAACGTATTAACAACTTCCACAACCTCAACATCAAATAATTGAACAATGGGGAAAACAATGTGTAACCGTAATATTGAATAAGACTAACTCACAATAAAGGAAATAATCTTCAATAATGAGTATCAAGTAACGGAAGTCAATAAATAAAGGGAAACATGAACAATTAATTCAGCAATGATAATTAACAACGAAGAGCTAACATCAGACAACAAAAGGGGCAACAGGTTCAACTAAAGCATTTAAGGATAGTCTAACACAATTAAGGATGATTTAACTATGAGAACATAGAACATATTATGGCATCTCAATTAAAGTATGAAAATAGTCTAAGTAACCTAAACCGGTCAATACTACGTACAACCCATGTACCCACTCATCACCTTACGTACACAGATTTAACTCTAACACAAATGAATCAAACAATATCAATCCTAAGTGGTACTTCCCCCACACGAAGTTAGGAAAGACACTTACCTTAAATAGGCCAATTCACAACTCAAAAATAGCTTTTTCCTTAAAGTCCGCCTCCATACGGCTCATCTAACCAAAATTAACTCAATAACATCAAACAATGCGACTCAATAACATCAAACAATGCTAGGGAATTCAGTTGCAATAGATAAATTAAGATTTTTACACTTTTCCCTAAATGTCAACAAAAGTCAACTGGGACTCGCCCGGTCATAATCCGGTCCAATGGTAGATTCCGTCTACCCATAATCCCACGAGTTTATATATGCGATTAGTTTAAAAATCCGAGTCCAAATCGACTCTCAAAACTCAATTTCTTATTCTTCAAAAAACTAGACAAAGTTTCATAAATTTCTACTTTGATTCACATGATTTTGATGTTAAAATCTAAGATAAGTTGATGGAATATGATTAGAAATAGATTAGGATCACTTACATAAGGTTTGTAGGTAAAAATCCCCTCTCCAAGTTGTCTCCTACCGAGTCTAGGGTTCAAAAATGAGAGAATGAACCCAAAAAATCCCGTCTCCAAACTATTTGATCATTTGTAGATGTCGCAATTGTGACATGAGTTCGCAATTGCGAACACAGCCTCAAACTTGCGGCACTATCTAAGAGCTTGAGGGCCTCTTCGCAAATGCAAATGTAAGATCGCATTTCAATCACTATTGCCCTCGCAATTGCGACACAATCATCACAATTGCGATCCTAGCCCATACTAGAAGACTTTGCAAATGCGCAAAGAATGCAAACCCAGCAGGCTTGGCCTGACTTCAAAAATGCGAATAAAAAGCTCGCAAATGCGAGATCAGAGGCCTGTAGAAAACCAGCAACTCTAACATTTTGAGCAACACTCTGCTAAGCGTCTGCAACTCAGTCGAGCCCTCGGGGCTCCAAACCAAACATTCACACAAGTCTAAAATTATCATACAAACTCGCTGGCGCGAGCAAAACACAAAAATAACATCTAAAACTACGAATTGAACTCTAAAACGCATGATGTTCATGTTACAACCCATATGTGCATACGTTAGATTACACCGTAAGTTAGAATACATAGGTCCGAAAAGAGATTATCTTTGAGATGGTAAGAATTTAGTCATATTGGTCTTAAATGATACAACGGTGTATAAGAGTGGTTAACAAGTATTAGAAGTTAAACGAATCAAGGAGGTTGTAACTCGTATTTTCTGGTAAATCTAGAGGTGATTAATATTACCAAGAGGTCTTGTTTTAAGGTATTTGAATCATATAATATCCGTTTCATAAGTCTTGAAGTCAAACGAGTTATGAAACAATAGTCGACAAAAGATGTCGCAACTCACGTTCATAATTTTACTTATACTTTAGGTCAAATGTCACTAACCTTTTCTCCCTATTTTCTTGTAATTGGGGGGTGATATAACCACCAAATTGAATATCTATAATTCTATTTTCCAACACATTAAACCATTTGTCGATACAATCTCAGAATTGGGAGATATTCGCGTTTTCGCAAGACTGCTCCAAGCAGCTCTCTATGGGCCCCACATAGGTGGTTAAGACATATGGATACATATAACACGCCTCAAACCCGTTTTATTTCATTATTTTTCAGTATATTTAGACCTTAGAACCTTAGAACACCCTCTCAAGGTTCTCTCATGATCCAAGACAAAAACAAAGGGCAAACAACACAAATCAAGTGTCGGGAATCCCGTGGCGCTAGTAAGTTTCTTGTTCTTCGTATTGTTGCTGATTTTTGAGTTGTTCCAGCTCGTGTGGGAGATTTTTTTAGGTTTTTTATGTTCTGTAAAATACTCCCTCAAGTTGTAATATCAACCCTAGGTGATTTCAAGACATCTAAAGTGATTCTAGTGCCGAAAAACCCTAATTGATTGCTAGCTTCACTTCCTTGTTCTTGTGGCAGCATTGGAGAGATATTTCGTAGTCAATTAAAGTCAAATTGTAGTTTTTCTTTATCTTTAAAGGTAATTAACCTCTTACCCTACATGTATTTAAGATTATCCAAGTTACGGCTAAGTCGTTGAAGCTATAACTTGTGAGATATATATTGAAAGGCTTGGTAGTAATGTTGTTTTGTTGGTGGACTGTTTTGGGAGGCTTAATATGATTGTTATTGATGTTGTTTGGGATGTTTGGTGATTGTGTTAAATTGTGGGGAGTCATATAAATAGGTGAGGTGCTGTCCGTTTCATTGTAAAATAGGTTGCGGTCGATACATAATAGTTACGACGCTTGAACGATAACGATAGTGTCATTTCTCTTATTGTAGACTAAGGAATCGAGATATTTTCATAGCTTGAGGTTGGGCAGTATATACAAGGTATGTGAGACTATCCATTTCCTTCTTTTGCATGACTCCGATTGTACGTAATGTAATGCACGAGCTTCTAAAGATACTCCACTCTTAGAAGCTAACAGTACTTACATTGTTTCCCTTCTTATGGAACTTTGATGTTACTTCTCTTATTCTTATGTTATCAATGTTGTTGGTACTTCCTGATTCTAATAAGATTCTTGATGAAGAGTTAATCCTAATAACGTGTACGGAGGATACCGACCTTACGTCACTCCGAAAGGTTCAAAACGTGGTTCCAATGAGTCTAGCACGCATCATATATATGTATCTATTTTACTCTACCAAGCCGCGCCATAGTTGGTCAGGTACGGCACCTATTGTGCAACCACTGATTACTTGGGTTTTTACTGAGCTCCACGTGGCCGGGTACTTTATTACTGAGCCTATTAGGGCCAGGTACGATATGATGATGATGATGCCCACAGAGGTGTATGTCTTAAAAGTTTATGTGTGTGTGTGTGTGTGTCTGTGTGTGTGTATATATGCATCATGCATTTCATGTTAGTAGCCCTCAGAAGTACCCCGGATGTTACGGGTTGTATATTCTCTATCCTTGTTTACATCATTGTTCTTACTTTATGTTTTTCCTGCCTTACATACTCAATACTTTATTCGTACTGATGTCCTTTTATTTGTGGACGCTGCATGTCGTGCTGCAGGTCCTGATAGACAGGTAGGCGAAGCTCCCCCACCATAGTAGGCTGCCCAGTTCAGCGGTTATTAGCGAGATCCCTTCTCCGGACTTGCCGTGGTCTTGGTATGCATTTTTTTTATAGACGTTATGGGTATGTCGGGGCCCCGTTCTTACAATGTTGCAGCACTTATGTTCCTATAGGGGCTCATAGACAGGTGTAGACTCATGTATAGTTTGGATTGCCTTATCGACTAATTTTTGTTGTATAGTCTCTCATGGCAGCTTGTCTGCTCGTACCTTATACGTAGCTTCATGACAGCCTTGGTGGCCCATGATATATATGTTCATGCCATTATCTATCATTGTTGGTTGTTTAGGATTCATGTCTACCATTTATACTGATCGCGTCGGCCCTTATAGATAATAAGAAAGGTTTGAGAAAATGTGCATTGATTCTCGGCAAGTATGGCCTGGGTGCCAGTCATGGCCCTCCAGTTTGGGTTGTGACAAACTTGGTATCAGAGCAAGTCTGTCCTAGGGGTTGTCTATGAGCCGTGTCTAGTAGAGTCTAGATTATGTATGTGTAGCGTGCCACATTTATAATCAGGAGGCTACATGACATTTAGGGTTGTTACCTTCTTCCTAAATCTAGATCGTGCGTAGAGTTGAGTTGTAAGTGTTCGTCTCTAATATTCACCATGTTTTCTTTCAACGATGCCATCGACTAGGAAGCAAGCGATTAGTAGACGGCCTGATAAAGCTGTGGGAGAGGGTACCAGTCAGGTGCCTCCAGCCAGAGCAGGCCAAAGTGAGCCTCAGAGTGAGGTGCCGTCTCATACCTCATCTACTCCTATCCTCCAGAGGATATTAGGATGCACCCAGCACCTTTAGTTCCTCCGTCTGGCACAACAGACCTAGATATGTAGAGTGAGGTACAGTTGTTGACTAGCTTGGTAGCTACTCAGGCTCAGAGGCAGAATACCAGTGTTGCTGATAATCCGGTTAGTGCGAGAGTTCGTGATTTTATCAATCTACACCCTTTAGTGTTTACCTGATCGGACCCCAAGGAGGACCCACAGACTTCTATTGATCAGGTTCATCGTACACTGCGGGTTATGCATGCTAGTGATACGGAGGTAGTAGAGTTGGCTTCTTATCGGTTACGGGATTTAGCAGTTTTCTAGTATGATAGTTGGGAGAGATCCAGGGGTCCGAACGCTCTTCCACTTATGTGGAAGAAATTTAGTGAGGCATTTCTTTATCACTACTTGCCAGTTGAGATATGACGAGCTAGAGCTGATAAGTTCTTGAACCTTTGACAGGGTAATATGAGTGTGCGAGAGTATAGTATGCAGTTTGATTCTTTAGCAAGGTATGCTCCCCATATGGTGGCCGAGATGAGCGATAGGGTGCACCTGTTCATGAACGGGTTGGGACAACATCTGATATATGAGCGCACGATAGCCTCCTTGGTAGAGGGCGTGGATATTTCCCGTATTTAGGCTTATGCCCAGACACTAGAGGATCGTAAGCGCCAACAAAGGGCAGACAGGGATCAGGATAGGGCCCAGCATAAGAGGGCGAGATTTTCAGGGTATTCCGGTTACTTCAGAGGTAGTATCAGGCCCCAGTCTTTGAGGAGTTTGAAGCCACCTGTAGCTAGTGCTCCTCCACAGTTTCAGAGGCCTCAGTATAATCGATTTAGCTATTCTGGTTCAGGTCAGAGTTCGCGGGCATCAGGCTCATAATATCATATGGATACTAGTCAGACGAGACCCCCAACACCTCGTTGTGATAAGTGCGGCAAGGCCCATTCTGGACTGTGTCGTCGAGGTTCCGATGCGTGCTATTCTTATGGACAGCCTGGCCATATGATGCAGGATTTGTCCTAACAGAGGACGTGGTGGTATGGCTCAACCGACTGGATCTGTGTCTGGTTCTTCCTCATCAGTTCGACCCCCAGCACGGGGTTTTCAGCGGTCGACAGGTCGTGGTAGAGGTATAGGTGCAGTGCCGAGTTCGAGTGGTACTCAAAATCGAACATATACTCTAGTAGGTCAACAAGATCTCGAGTCATCTCCAGACGTTGTTACACGGGTATATTGTCTGTGTTTTCTTATGATGTATGTGCATTGATTGATCCGGGATCTACATTATCATATGTTACACCCTTTGTGGCTAATAAGTTTGGCGTCAAACCTGAATTGATAAGTAAACCACTTGTGGTATCTACTCCGATAGGAGAATCTGTGATTGCTAGAAGGGTATATAGAGATTGCACAGTGATGATTTGTAGTCGTCAAACCTCAGCAAATTTATTTGAGTTAGAAATGGTTGATTTCGATGTGATAATGGGAATGAACTGGTTGGCCTCATGCTATGCAAATGTTGATTGTCGTACGAAGATGGTTAGGTTTTAGTTTCCTGGTGAACCTGTCATCGAATGGAAGGGGAACATTGCTAGGCCGAAAGGTAGGTTTATTTCCTATCTTAAGGCAAGGAAGATGATCTCAAAAGGTTACATTTATCATCTCATTCGTGTTAAGGAGCGGAGGCAAAGCTGCCTACTCTACAATCAATCCCCGTGGTCAATGAATTTCCAGATGTTCTCCCAGATGAACTCCCTGGTCTTCCTCTTGAAAGGGAGATTGAGTTTAGCATTGATGTGTTGCCTGACACTCAACCAATCTCTATCCCTTCATACGAGATGGCCCCGGCAGAGTTGCGAGAGTTGAAGGCGCAGTTGAAAGACTTGTTAGATAAGGGCTTCATTAGGCCTAGCACTTCACCTTGGGGTGCGCCAGTCTTGTTCATGCAGAGAAAGACGGGTCGTTAAGTATATGTATCGATTATCGGCAGTTGAATAAGTTTAATATAAAGAACAAATATACACTTCCAAGGATTGATGACCTGTTTGACCAACTCCAGGGTACCAAGTATTTCTCCAAGATTGACTTACGTTCAGGGTATCATCAGTGAGGGTTAAGGAGAAGGATATTCCAAAGACGGCCTTCCGGACAAGATATGGCACTTTGAGTTCTTGGTGAAGTCGTTCGGGCTAACAAATGCCCTAGCAGCTTTTATGGATCTCATGAATAGTGTATTCAGGCCTTATCTTGATGTGTTCGTGATCGTATTCATTGGTGACATTCTAGTGTATTCTCGTTCAGAGAAGAAACATACGCACTTGCGGATAGCATTACAGACCCTTCAGGATTGTAAGTTATATGCTAAGCTCTCCAAATGTGAATTCTTGCTAAACTCATAAGCATTCCTTGGCCATGTGATATCTGACGAGGATATTAGTGTCGACACTCAGAAGATCGATGCAGTGAAGAATTGGCCAAGACCTAAAACATCATCAGAAGTCCGCAGCTTCTTGGGACTAGCAGGATATTATAGCCGGTCTATAGAAGGGTTTTCCTCTATGTCAACACCATTGACTAAGTTAACATATAAAGCTACCAAGTTCCAGTGGTCTGACGCTTGTGAACGTAGTTTTCAGGAGCTAAAGAATCGATTGACATCCGCGCCAGTGCTCACTCTCCCAGAAGGAACAGAAGGTTATGTGGTATATTGTGATGCCTCAAGTATTGGTTTGGGGTGCGTATCGATGCAACGTAGGAAGGTGATTGCCTATGCATCAAGACAATTGAAGAAGCATGAAAATAATTACCCGACTCATGATTTGAATTGGCTGCAGTAATATATGCTTTGAAGATATGGCGGCACTACTTATACGGTGTCCATGTTGACATATACACAGATCACAAAAGTTTACAATACATCTTTAAGCAGAAGGAGTTGAATATGAGGCAGCGTACTCCCTCCGAAAGGATGGGCTGGCTCTGATACCACAGTACGAGGAAGAAAGTAAGAGACTCCAAGAAAGCAAACTAAATCATAGATACGAAAGTTTTCCTACATAAGGGGCTAGCTTCAACAACCCATAAGGGACGGCTTGCCAAGCTACACAAACAGTTAATTTGTTTATAGTCGCAAAGTTTTCCTACAAAAGGGGCTGGCTTCAACAACCCATAAAGGACGGCTTGCCAAGCTACACAACACAGAAAACTTTTGTACTATAACCAACATTAGTTGTTCATAACTCAAAAAACTTTCATACTACAATAAGCTAACTTTCAAAAAGTATTCTTACTTTATTTTCATACATGGACTGGCCTTTCCATCCATTCGAAAGAAAGAACAAGAGGGAAATTTAGAAAGCACTCATATGTAATATATCACAAGAGATTTACAAAGCTTACAAGATGATTACAAGATGATCTTACAACTACTATAAGGCCTCCTTTATATAGGACTAGGAGGTTATTATAAGACAAACTTTCCGGATAAAATAAACCTATCTTACATGGCAAACTTATCAACAAGTGGGTCCCTCTTGGCATGTGAAGGACTTTAGTCAAAACAACTAAAAACACCTGAAAACATGTGAACAAGGTGAAATATACATTGTGTAGCACGTGAAAGTATGAGAGAGCATGTGACGCCATGTGAAAGTATTGTGCTACATGTGACGAAGCATGTGGGGGCATGTGGAAGCATGTGAAAACAAGTTGAAGTGGGGCTCGGATAGTATGGAAAGATGTGGAAATTTGTCTTGGCATGAGTAGGATTTTTTTTTTAGGGTTTTTTGGTAGGTAATGTAGGATTATGGTGGGATTAGCAGGGATTAAGATAATTATCCTTCATCGATCGTAGGATTGTCTTCTAGGCATCTTTTTCGAAGACCTTGTGAGGTAACGCCTGGAACTTGACGGTTCTTCCCTGCTATGTTCCTTCCCCTTTGGATTGAGAGATATAATCCGCAAATTTAATCTAGAAATGTCATGAGTGATCTTTTCTCGGATGACTTCATATGGTGTTTGATATTCTTTTGCTGCTTCCCGGACTCTGTCCCTGTGAGGATGAGTGTTGGTATAATTCCAGCTTGCCCAATCTTTTGGCCATATCTATCTCAGGATGCACCTATTTTTCTGAAAAAGGATTCTTTGTGCCTCACTATATTCTTCCTCCATTGATAAAATGGACACGGAAAATTTCCACCAGAATGATGTCTCTGCTTGCGCCTGGACTTTTTCATTAATGATCTTTACTGGCCTATGAAACATGAATATCTTTGCTGCGTAGGAGTCACATAAACATTTCTTCCAATATTTTCTACGCTTGAACCATAGTAAAAATATTCTAAGGGCTGGTGCAATATTATCAAAATCCTTGAAGACGTTGCATTTGAATTCCATGAAAATATAATACTGATGGCATAGGTACCAAAAAAACCATAGTAGTTCTTGTGGAAAATCTTTGGCTTGAGCTATGAATATATGGCAGAACGGATATGCTGGATTGACACCATAAGTCTTGAGAATGGATCTTCCATATTGCCGGAAAACTTGGAGCTCATAATGAGTTCTTCTTTCCATAATAATTGACGGATCAAAGGGATCCATGAGGTTGAACAACTCCGGTGGATGATCTGTTGGCTTTAATGAACTTGTTCCTGGTATATTTGAAAGCATAAAGATGTGGCTAATTGGCTTTTGCTTTGACTTCAGTTTTGCTGGGGAAAATCTTTTTGAGAATTCTTCCAGTCGAGACAGAAAATCTGCAAGAATATTATCCTTTCCTTTCAGGTGCTTGACTTGAAACTTGTATGGAGAGAACCATTGAGCCCATCTGAGAAGCTGAGGATTGGGAATAATTTTTGAATTTATCTGGATCATCTTTGGGAAAGCCTTCATATCCATTTCTATTAAAAATTCTGTATGGATAAGGAAGAAATTGAATTTCTTGATTCCATTCTTTACTGCAAGAATTTCCATGAAAGTTGAGTGATAATGTTGCTCGGCATCTTTAAACTTTCCACTGGCGTATCCGCATATTTTCCTCTGGCCATCTTTTTCTTCAAATAGAACAGCACTCCAATATTCATGACTTGCATCAGTTTGCAGTATCTTCTTTCCATCTGATCCTGGTAAAGCCAATGTTGTGGTAGACGCTCTCAGTCTTAAGTCAATGGGAAGCTTAGTACACATTGAGGTAGGTAGACAGGGGTTAACTAAAGAGCTTCATTAACTAGCCAATATGAGAATCAGATTGTTAGACTCTGATGACGGAGGTGTTACAATAAAGAATACATCAGAATCATCTTCGGTAGTTGAGGTGGCACGGCAATATGAACATCCTACCTTAGTCCGATTGAGAGAGAGCGTTCAACAGTGTAAAATTACAGCTTTCGAGATCGGAGGAGATGGGGCACTAAGATACCAGGGCCGATTATGTGTGCCTAATGTGGCAGGGTTGCGAGAGAAAATTATGATTGAGATTCATCGGTCTCGACATTCCATCCATCCTGGCTCGACAAAGATGTATCATGACGTTAAGGAGCAGTATTGGTGGGATAACATGAAGAAGTCTATTGCATAATTTGTAGCCCAGTGCCCTAATTGTCAACAAGTAAAGATTGAACATCAGAAACCCGGTGGATTGATTCGGAATATAGAGATTCCGACTTGGAAATGTGAGGTGATTAATATGGACTTCATTATTGGATTACCTCGCTCTTATCACAAGTTTGACTCCATCTGGGTAATAGTTGATCGACTTACAAAATGTGCCCATTTTCTACTAGTTAAGACAACTTACACAGCTAATGATTATGCGAAGTTGTATATCAAGAAGATTGTTAGGCTTTATGGTGTGCTAGTGTCTATTATATCAGAGCGAGGAGCTCAATTTACGACTAACTTTTGGAGGTCTTTCTAGAAGGGTTTAGGCACACAAGTGAATCTCAACACGGCATTCCATCCGCATACTGACGGACAGGCTGAACATACTATTTAGACACTTGAAGATATGCTACGAGCATGTGTTCTAGATTTCAAGGGGAACTGGGATGACCATCTGGCACTCATATAATTCGCCTACAATAATAGCTACCATTCCAGTATTAAAATGGCTCTATACGAGGCACTGTATGGGAGACAGAATTATATGGTCCAGATTTGATTCACCAAGCCATTGAGAAGGTGAAAGTGATACAAGTGCGACTGAAGACGGCACAAAGCAAGCAAAAGTCTTATTCCGATGTTTGACGTAGTGACATGGAATTTGAGGTTGGTGATTGAGTTTTCCTGAGGATCTCGCTGATGAAAGGTGTTATGCATTTTGGGAAGAAGGGTAAAGTGAGTCCGCGATATATCGGGCCGTCCAAAATTCTTCGAAAAATTGGACATGTTGCTTATGAGTTAGAATTTCCGTCCGAATTGGAATTTGTCCACCCGATATTCCATGTATCTATGTTGAGGAAATGTACTGGAGACCCTTCTCGGGTCGTCCCTATCGAAGATGTACAAGTTACAAAGGATCTATCATATGAAGAAATGCCAGTGGCTATATTAGATCGACAAGTTGGCAAGCTGAGAACAAATGATGTAGCTTCCATTAAAGTATTGTGGAGGAACAATAATACGGAAGAAATGACATGGGAAGCAGAAGATGAGATGAAGTCTAAATACCCTTACCTATTCCAAATTGAAGATAACGAGGATGTCGGGGGAACGCAGGACTTATTAGAAGAAGAAACGTCTATATGAGGTAAACAATAACTTGAGAATACTCTTTCTTAATACAAATGGTGATATGCAGATAATGTACATATCTATAATTCTTTGGATAGCCTTGTAAGGCCATAGGTTAATTTCGGTCGGAATCCACGATGAGTTAGACGCCCCGTAAACCCATACATTCGAGGACGAATCTTCCTAAGGGTGGAGGGTGTACAACCCATATGTGCATACGTTATATTATGCCGTAAGTTTGTCTACGTAGGTACAGGAAGAGATTATCTTTGAGATGATAAGAATTTAGTCCGATTGGTCTTAAATGATACAAGGGTGTATAAGAGTGGTTAACAAGTATTAGAAGTTAAACGAATCAAGGAGGTTATAACTCATTTTTTCGGGTAAATCTAGAGGTGATTAATATTACCAAAAGTTCATGTTTTAAGGTATTTGAATCATATAATATCCATCTCATAAGTCTTGAAGTCAAACGAGTTATGAAACAAAAGTTGTCACAACTTACCTTCATAATTTTACTTATACTTTAGGTCAAATGTCACTAAGATTTTCTCCCAATTTACTTGTAATTGAGGGGTGATACACCATCCAAATTTTATATCTATGAGTCTAGTTTCCAATGCATTAAACCGTTTGTCGATACGGTCTCAAAATTGGGAGATATTCGCGTTTTCGCGAGACTGCGCCAAGCAGCTCTCTATGGGCCCCACATAGGCGGTTAAGACATATGGATATATATAATACGTCTCAACCCCGTTTTAAGCCATAAGATTTCAGTATATTCAGACCTTAGAACCCTAAGAACACTCTGTCAAGCTTTTCTCATGATCCAAGACAAAAACAAAGGGCAAACAACACAAATCAAGTGTCAGGAATCCCATGGCACTAGTAAATTTTTTGTTCTGATTATTGCTGATTTTTGTATTGTTCCAGCTCATGTGGGAGGTTGTTTATGTTCTGTAAAATACTCCCCCAAGCTGTAATATCAACCCTAGGTGATTTCAAGACTTCTAAATTGATTCTACTGCCAAAAAACCCTAATTGATTGCTAGCTTCGCTTCCTTGTTCTTGTGGCAGCATTGGAGGGATATTTCGTGGTCAATTAAGGTCAAATTGGATTTTTTTCTTTCATATTAAAGGTAAGTAACCTCATACCCTACATGTATTTAAGTTTATCCATGTTACGGCTAAGTCGTTGAAGCTAGAACTTGTGAGATATATATTGAAAGGCTTGTTAGTAATGTTGTTGGTTGGTGGACTATTTTGGGAGGCTTAATATGATAATAATTGATGCTGTTTGGGCTGTTTGGTGATTTTGTTAACTTGTGGGGATTCATATAAATAGGGGAGGTGTAGTCCGTTTCATTGTAAAATAGGTTGCGGTCAATACATAATAGTTACAACGCTTAAACGATAACGATAATGTCATTTCCTTTATTGTAGACTAAGGAATCGTGACATTTTCATAGCTTGAGGTTGGGCAGTATATACAAGGTATGTGAGGCTATCCCTTTCCTTCTTTTTTGCGACTCCGATTGTACATAATGTAATGAACGAGCTTCAAAAGATACTCCACTCTTAGAAGCTAGCATTACTTACATTGTTTCCCTTCTTATGGAACGATTGATGTTGATGTTAATTATCTTATTCTTATATTATCAATGTCGTTGGTACTTCCTAATTCTTATAAGATTCTTGATGAAGAGTTAATCCTAATAACGTGTGCGGAGGATACCGACCTTACTTCACTTCGAAAGGTTCAAAATCTGATTCCAATGAATCCAGCACGCATCATATATATGTATCTATCTTACTCTACCGAGCCACGCTATAGTTGGCTGGGTGCGGAACCTATTGTGCAACCACTGACCAGTTGGGTTTTTACCGAGCTCCACGTGGCGGGGTACGTTTTTACTGAGCCTATTAGGGTCGCGTATGATATGATGATGATGATGCCCTCAGAGGCATATGTTTTAAAAGTTTATGTGTATGTATGCATGTATGTGTATATAAATATATATATATATATATATATATGCATCATGCATTTAATGTTAGTAGCCCTCAGAGGTACCCGGATGTTACAAGTTGTATATTCTCTATCCCTGTTTTCATTACTGTTCTTACTTATGTTTTCCTACCTTACATACTAAGTACTTTATTCATATGTCCTTTTATTTTTGGACGCTGCATGTCGTGCTGCAGGTCCTGATAGACAGGTAGGCGAAGCTCCCCCACCATAGCAGGCTGCCTAGTTCAGCGGTTATTGGCGATATTCCTTCTCCGGACTTGCCGTGGTCTTGGCAATGTTGGGTATGTCGGAGCCCTGTTCTGGCAATGTTGCAGCACTTATGCTCCTGTAAAGGCTCATACACAGGTGTCGACTCATGTATAGTTTGGATTGCCTTATCGACTAATTTTTGTTGTTTAGTCTCTGGTGGCAACTTTTCAGCTCGTACCTTATACGTAGCTTCATGACAGCCTTATCAGCCCATGATATATATGTTCATGCCATTATCTGTTATTGTTGGTTGTTTAGGATTCATGTCTACCATTTATACTGATCTCGTCGTCCCTTATAGATAATAAAAAAGGTTAGAGAAAATGTGTGTTGGTGCTCGGCAAGTATGGCCCGGGTGCCAGTCATGGCCCTCCAGTTTGGGTCGTGATAGTTCAAAGTGAATTCCAAGAACTTCTAAAATTACAACTACGTATTTGATTCCTATCCATTCAACTCCGAATGATGAAAAATTTTGCAGACAAGTTCTAAATTCCATAATGGACCTATTCCAAGTCCCAAAATAAATTTTCGAGCTCAATAGCTAAAAGTGAAGCAACGGTCAAACCTTTAAACTTAAAATTGCCAAATTTCGGCAAATCAACACAAATCAACCTACGGACTTCCAAAATCAATTCCGAGCATACGCACAAGTTTGAAATCACGAGATGAAGCTATCGGAATTATAAAAAATACAGTTCGGGGGTCGTTTCCACAAAAGACAAAGTTTGGTCAACATTTTCAAATTAAAGCTTCTAAGTCTAGAATCAAGGGTTCAAATCAACCCGAAAGCCTCCCGGAACGAAATTAATCAACTCGCAAGTCATAAAATCATAAACTGACATATGTGAAGCGCTAAAAGGGGTAACGGGGTGCAAAGTTACACAAAACGATCGACCGGGTCATTACAATAAGTAACTCATTAAAATAACCAGTCCTTATTCCTTAGTGACTTTCTATGTTGTGCTTCGTATTTATATTATTTAGCCATAAAGAGTGTTGTAACTATTTTGGAATCGCACTTCTATCCTTATTTCACATCAGGTTTCGTTTTTGGGAATTACATGATTCTATCTACTTATAGCTATTAATATGCTTAGCTTGTGAGGCTACTCCTCATACACACACACATACACACACACACACACACACACACACACATATATATATACACACACACATATATATATATATATATGCACGGCGTCTCCTAGGAGGCGTCGTGCGTCGAGTATACACCCGGTACCCAGCTTCCCGTAAACGATACAACAATGGAAGATCCTTAGACATAATAGCCCTCATTACAGGAACAAGGGATATGGAACTAACTAAGGATCTTAACGTGTGACAGGAGACAAGAAAAAAGTCCTTAGTCACTCCGCGTACGAAGAACCGCTTAGCAAACTCCAAAGCACCAACTGACGATACTAACGATTTCTCTAACGAAAATGGAAAATTCAGTGGCGAAATTAGCTCGCAATAACGCTCAGCCACCCGCTCATCTCCGATGACGATATCGTCGCCGAGGATAGCGTAGCGTGTAAAAGGAACTCCTGGATATACTTGGGCTGCTACTAACCAAATCACCAAATGGTGAGTTAATGCGAAAGCAGGCCAAGCTCCGTAAAAGCCCAACTGGACTCCTATTACAAAATGAACTCTACCTCGAGGAAGCCGACGACGAGAATTTCGAATCGTCAGAAAAGAGTAGTAGGCATACTTTCACAATAGTCTTGTCCACAAGCAAATCAATGTTCGGCAGCGTAAAATCATCTTTGGGAACATGCTTTATTGAGATTTCAAAAATAGATGCATACGCGAACACGTCCATCCCTCTTGCGCATGGGGACGATGTTCGAAATCCAATCAGAACAATCTACTGCCTTAATGGAATCAGTATAATAGTAAAAACACAGCTGAAGAGAGGATGACGTAGACAAGAATCAACCTCTTCCTGGTGAGGTTTTGAAGTATCGCAGAATCCGAAAAGCAGCTTCTAAGTGAGATGATCTCGGCTTGTCCATATAAAAATCGACTGATCACTCCCTCCTATGTTGTAAGTGTAAGCAATGTCTGGGCGCTAATTAGTCAGGTAGAAAAGAGTCCCAACAAGTCTCCTTGCAAGTAGATGGTTCATCCAATAGCTCTCCTGCATCTGAGGCTAATTTAAGATCTTATTCCAGTTTGCATGCAGAAAGACCAGCTTTTGACAATAAATCCAATGAATACTTGCACTGGATTCCAAAACTCTTTGCGACCTCATCACTTTAATCTCCAGAAGAGACTTTGAGTCTCCTAAATCTTTCATATTAAATTGGGTTCTTAATCTTCTCTTAAGCTCATTTATCGTAGCTAAGTCATTACTAGAGAAAGCAATGTCATCCACATAAAGCAGAAGAAGGAAAATACCTGATGTTGACCTCCTCATAAACATTGAATGATCCGATTTACTTATTTGAAAACTGACTCCTTCCTCTACTCCTATTTCGACTCTTATACATGTTGCTTTCACCTTTCAAACCAAGATCTTGGTGCCTGCTTTAGCTTGCCGGAGGCCGTAACATAAATCGCTTTCTTGAGCTTGCATACCAAGTTAGGATTCCCAGGAGAAGAGAAGCCTGGAGTTGGAGGAGGCTGAATAGAAACTTATTCTTGCCCCTTTCCCTTATGTTGTTGAAAGGCATTCTATTCTTCACGTCAAATTGAAATAAGGCCCCCTTTTGATTGCAGCCAAGGCAAGAATGCCACAAATGGTGTTTAGCAACCTGAAGCAAATGTTTTCCCTATCTAAAGGGGTTCGACTTAATATTCTTGAAGGAACCTTTAGCTACTAATCTAACCTTGGATCTATCTACCGAGCCATATGCTTTATGCTTGATCTTGTAAATCCAATTGCAGCCAATGGCTTCTTTCCCTGCAGGCAATGAGACTAAGTCTTATTATTTTTTTCCTGGGCATTGATTTCTTCCTGTATAGCATCTCTCCAACAAGAATGATTGGAGGCTTCAGCAAATGATTCAGGTTCATGAGAAGATTGAATTGAGATGAGGAAGCTCGATCTTTTGGGGAAAACGATTCATAAGCCTTCAACAGGATAAGAAACTTGAGAGGATTGACAAAGCTGAGAGCGGGATCCAGAATTTGAGGAAGCGACTGGAAGGGAAGCAACTAGGCTAGACTGCTGATCTTCTAGAGTAGCCTGACCCTGGGAAAGAGACTGTAATCGCCACCGAGAATAAACATGTTGTGCCGCGTGACAGGAATCCTCTGAGGTCAGCTGAACAGGCTGACAATCGGCAGAAAATGCTGAGCAAAGCTGCTGGCCCGAAGAGTGAGGCTAATCCGTAACATCAACTGTAGAAGAATAAGGTTCGAGTTGATGAACAGGAGAAGGCCGCAATACATCTCCATCATCATTCTCCCCCGGGGCTAATTAATTAGGTTAAGGAAAATATTTGGCGACCCTATTAAAGAGAGCAGTAAGGATACATCGACTCTCTTGGATTTCACGTCATAGCATATATATACCCGGACTGAGCATATCCAAGAAAGACACAAGTGGTCGCCTTGGGGACAATTTTGCTCTTAACTGCGCAAGAATATGAACAAAACACGTGCATCCAAACACTCGCAAATGCCTATTATAGTACTGCCCCAGTAAGAAGTTTGTGAGGTGCTGCTGCAGCTTGGATTATCATAGAATAAGAGGAGTCGTCTTAGGAAATGACTTAAAATACAAATGTCGCTGCTGCGAGGCGAGGGAGCAACTTGTCTGGTCTTGTGGTGCACTCATTCCCGTTACGAGAATGAAATGACGCCCCAGCTTGACTCGAGACCAAGACTCCTTACAACTCGTACCAATAGCGGCACTGAGCGGCCGGAGATTGATTGAAAAGGCAGGCCCAGCCGGCCCTCTCCCCCCCTAACCGCCTATCTACTCGTGTTCGTAGCTCGATCGGAGGTCAAGACTGTGGTCCGGCGGAAAAACAGAAGTCGTCCGTATCAAGTGATACGTGAATTGCTCAGTAGTGTTTCGCCACTACCCTAGTTGGCAAAAATAGCTTAATGGTAGAGCATAGCCTTGCCAAGGCTGGGGTTAAGGGTTCAAGTCCCTCCTTCCACTCCTGGCTTCGTCGTTTAGTGGTAACAAGTTCCGTGCATAAGCCACTTTAGAGATAGGGGCGAGCAGCAAGCAGCCCCTTGTATAGGGTGGAAAACCTATCTGACTAATAAGAGGAAAGGGGCAAGCCAAAACTTACTCCTAACAAGTTTTTGGCTTTTCATTAGCCATTGCGCGCTAGCACGCTAGCCTTTTCCCAACCTAGTGAAGGGGCTGCTAGTTGTAGCGCGTAGTGTACTAGTGAATAAGGAAAGTGAATTGAGATTACTAATGACAGATGGAGGTTGAGGGTAGAACATGTTCGGTGTCTTGCCCTTGTCTCCTTCGCCGTAGACTGAAAATGATGCGAATCCTATCGATAAAGAAGAGGCATAAGCATCGCCTCTCGATCCAATCCATCTTCCCTGGCCTCCCCAACACACTCTTGATATGAAAGCTCCCGCCATAGAGAAGAGATCGAAAGTCTAGGTCCCCTTGATCACCCTCCCTTGAACCTGAACTGGTCGAGAGAGATGAACCCGCACCATATTTTTTCGAATCGAAACCCCCAACTAGAGATGGAATTCTAGAACCTAAACAACTCAGTTGAGAGCTCTGTGACTGGTTCAAGGGAAGGTCAACCAATGATTGATAGGCCATTCCCTCCCTATTCGTCTCTTGACCCCTCATTCCACTAATCCGTTGTTACTGATTCATTCAAGGCATAGACTCTCCATTTCTTTGTCTTATTAGCGCAGGTGTTCATCAACGATGAAAGCTGCTGAACTTCAGACTCGAGTGGAGAAAGAGGGCTAGGCCCCCGGAGGGCTTGCAGGGACTGGGGCAGACGGGTGGATTATAGAGCTAGGGTAGGGGCAAATCGAAAGCCCATCGGGATTGGGCATGGACGAGCCTCGACTGGGCCAGCATTGATGAATAAAGAAAAACTTCCCCCATCGCATCATTAACCGGTGTAGGATTCAAGATCAGGTCCAGGATTCGAGTAAAATCGACCTTCCCTCTCATCTCAGGGTGAGGCAAGGAATTGTTTCAAATGTTCGTTTTTCAATATCTGGGTTGCTCAATAAGTTTGACTAGTTGCTCCTCCGACCCGGAGTGGATTCTAGGGGAAGGGCAAAGCCTCACCTTGCAGTAGGAAGGTGTTCGTTGTTGGGACGGGTTCAAACTGGACTGAAGGGAGGAGGAAAAAAAGAGTCCTCTCTTCCTGGTCCTATCGAACCAGACACTGAATACCTGGGGATTCATCACTGGCTAGGGCTTTCGAATCAAACCATGGGCATCTTCTATTAAGAGGGAGCAGTAGATCGTTGAAGATCCAGGTCAGTAAATTTCTATTGGGACTTCTATTGATTATTAATTCGACTCTAGGGACTCCTAGCAGCAAACTAGTCTAAAAAAAAAGGGCCCCCATAGAGAGGCAGGAGATGCAGGAACAGCCAGCCGGATATATAGCTGCGAGATTTACGCTCTATCAACTTATTTTCTTATTGCTAAACCTATCATATTCTGTAGTTTAAGACTCCATAGGTAACATTTATCGTCTCTTAACATCACCCTCAGATATAATCAACCTTACTTAACTTGAGAGCAATGTAACTGTCTTCGTGGGTCTTTATCAGTATCGTGAACATAGACGTGTAAGTATTGGAAGTCGTGGCATACTTCAGGTCGAATAATTCTTATCATTCGGCAAACTATACATGATGCTACCTTATTGAACTATTCGTGTATAACTACCCCTCATTATACGAACACTATATTGTTTCTGATTTGTTAGACCATTCGTTTGTAATCTTTAATTGACATCTGGACATCTTGTCACATATAAAAGACAAGGACTTTTTGGAAGGCTCTATTTACTCCTTAAGACTACACGAAACTATGACCAAGACAATCCATTTCAACATTTGTATGACTATACTCGTGAACGGACCTTAAATCGTCAGAATAGTACGTATACAAAGACTCGCCCCCTTGAAATTCTTATAAGGGCAACATAACTTACGGTATCATGCTAAAGAAAAGAAAGGAAGACCTTATATACCTCATAATATCCCGTCCAATCCTCAAGCTAACTTAACCTGCAGCTCATGTGTCTACAAGTAATGAACAATACTATCCTCACAGTACGAATGCCATAACTTATCGCATTTGAACAACACACTTTATTCTACGATAAAAAGGACACCTCCCCTGTTTATATGACTTTCTACAAGTCACAACAAGCAACAACAGCCTAAAAAACATCAACAATACTCATAATAATCCTTTGAAAATAGTTTAACAATCTCGAGGAGTGGCAATTTTTTCTTCATGAGTCTGCTTACAATATCAATAATATTATACTTCTGTTTACCACATCATTTTTAACCCAAAAATATCGTAAGAATAATCTTCGAAACTGTCCGCACGCCTAGTACCTTAACTTTTATCATCAATCACTTATTTTTCATGTTTTCTTCTTCAATCAACTTAATTAACACCTATAAAAGCTTAACAACAGTAGCCATAATATTACCAAATTTTTCTCATAATTTCCAGCCACCATATATGTAGCCACAAACAGTCCAACAAGAAGATAACCATGTCTCATGTTCTTTCAAGTGCTATCTAATGATTTTTCACTCAAATAGCACAACCAACACAAGATTAACCTTAGGCACAATCAAGAAGATGTTATGCTGTCACGACCCAACTCCCACCAGAGCCGCGATGGCGCCTAACACTACTTGCTAAGCAAGTCAACAGTCACACAATAGCAACGGTTAATATAAAACAAGGTTTAATAAACTCAACAGCCGAAATATCATGAAATAACTAGAAAGCAACAACAACACTGCTGCAACCATCCCACGATCTGGTGTCAACGAGTATATGTTACTGAATATCAAAATACTAAACCAAATCCTCAACAAAACTATCTGGACAATAGAACAATAATAAAGGAAATAAATGAAAGAGAACTTCATGGTATGCGGATGACACATCAACTACCTCGTGGTCTCTCAAGTATTGGTACCACTACGGCTCTAGCAATCACCACATCTGGAAGTACCTGGATCTGCACACGAAGTGCGGTGTGTAGTGTAAGTACAACTTATCCTTTGTAATTAATAAGTAACAAACCTAACCTTTGGCTGAAAGCAGTGACGAGCTCGTAAGCAACAGTCAGAGACAAATATCAATAACAACACGGGATGTAACGATGACAGTAACAGTAAATAACTCAAAGGATTTATCATATTCAACTCGTTCACTTAATAGGAATTTAGACACGCTTCCAAGTATAACAGTTAAAGCCCAACACGAATAAGAACATTTCAATAATTAGCTAGCACGAGAAAAATACATGTTTATGCCTACCTGTCAAATATGCATGTCAAGTTAATGATTTTACAGTGATATCTGCAAGTACTCTCACTCTCAGTATACTTACGGTACCCGACTCAAATGCCCATTTCATCACACACACACAATCACTCAGCACTGTACGGGTATCTGACATCAATGCTTATCACCAAAGCACGTGTATATATCATTGTGCCTACGCTCACTACTGGCATGTCAAACTCCGTAGGGGCGGATCCTGCCCAAGCGCTAATCAAACGCTAATATGGCATGTTGCGGCGTGCAACCTGATCCAAATAACAATAAACCCAATCTGGCATGCTGCAGCGTGTGGCCCGATCTAAATAACACTCTCAACACGACTCTAAGGCCTACCTTAGTACCAACCTCTCAAGTCTCAATGACTCACAATCTCATATTACTCAGTTCAAGCAGTACTCATATGGAAAACAACAACAACATGTGATGTAACAACGAATGACGAACAAAGACTGAGATATGATATGCAAATGAAGAATCACGACTGAGTGCATAATTACAGTTAAGTTAGATAGCCAAAACCAAAAGGAATAGCCTCATTAGGTCTCAACCAAATAATCACATAGCCTAAACATGATTGCTAACATGAATCATAGCTCAGATAATCAAACAAGTAGAGAAACACGGATATGGCAAGATATGATAGCAAAACAAGCCCGGTAATAGTCTAAAAGTCAACTCGGATCATGATTACTCCGGTGCACGCCCACACACCCAACACCTAGCATGTGCATCACCCAATACATTTCATACAACACGGTTCCCAGGGTTAAATACCCTCAAATCCAAGTTTAGATATGTTACTTACCTCAAAATACGCAAATTAATACTCCAAAAAGCCCTTCCTACGTGAATCGGCCTCTGAACGACTCGAATTAGTAAAAAAAACAACTTAATATCATCATATAATGTAGTAGGAAACAACTTCAAACAATAAAGCTTCAACATTTATCAAAATAAAATTTTCAACCCTGGTCTGCACCCCGGAACCCGGTAAAACTCATAAATTCCGAACACCAATTCAATTACAAGTCCAATCATAAAAATCATCCAATTCCTACCACAAATCGGCCTTCAAATCCTCAATTATGTTTTAGAAAAGTTATTACAAGTATCCCCAATTTCTCCAATTCAAATAACTAATCAAACACAAAAATCGAGTTTGGAATCATAAAATAATAATAAATTCGAGTCAAACCACTTAACCCGATCCAAATCGTGAAAACCCACTTCAAAATTGCCCAAAACCAAGCTCACTAACTCAAAATGTGATATAGTAACTCAAGCCCTCGAAATAGAGTTATGAAATGATCTACCCACTCATTACTCTTTGCAATCGCGAAATTTGCGATCATGGAGAACAAAATTCTCTAGCTACCAAAACCTTCTAGGCAAATGGGACGACCTATTCGTTAACGCGATGACCAAATGACCCAATGCCTACGCGAAGGCTTAAGGCCTGATGTCCCCATTCCGGCCTCCCTTCTACGCGAACGCATCATCACTCATGCGTTCGCGAATGCCACTGCCCTCCATAGCATCACGATCGTAATCACCAACTCGCGAACACAAAGAAAGATTCACCTACCAACCAATAAACCATTGTGTCGCGAACGCGAAGAAGAACACACCAGACATCAGATCCTTAGTCCAAAAATGATGGAAATGGTCCAAAACACACCCTAGGCGCCTGGGACCCCGTCCAATCACACCAACCAATCCCAAAACACAACACGAACCTATTAGAGGCCCCAAATCACACAAAACATCAAAACCACGAATCGCACCCCAATTCAAGCCTAATAGATTAATGAACTTTCAACTTCCAAAACTCATGCCGAACCATATCAAATCAACTCCGAATGACCTCAAATTATGTATGCAAGTCCCGCATGACACAACATACATATTCCAACTCCCGAAACCAAAATCCTAACTAGATATCAACAAAGTCAACTCTCGGTCAAACCTCTCAACCTTCCAAACCTTCAACTTTTCAACTTCCGCCAAAAAGCACCAAACCAACCTACGGACCTCCAAATCCAAATCCGGACATACGCCTAAGTCCAAAATCACTATACAAGGCTATTGGAACCATCAAAACTCCATTTCGGAGTTGTATACACAAAAGTCAAACTTCGGTAAACTCTTTCAACTTAAGCTTCCGACCTTAGGACTAAGTGTCTCAATTCACTACAACACTTCCCCGAAAACCAAACAACCACCTCGACAAGTCACATAACCAAAAATGAGCATAGAAGAGGCAATAAATAGGGGAGCAAGACTACTATATACAAAACAACCGGCGGATTGTTACATTCTCCCCCTCTTAAACAAACATTCATCCTCGAATGGGTCTAGAATCATACCTGGAGTCCTAAAACGGGGAGGATATCTGCTCCGCATATCCTGCTCCGTCTCCCAAGTAGCCTCCTCGACCGACTTACCTCTCCAATGAACTTTCACTGATGCTATATTCTTCAACCTCAACTTTTGACCTACGGATCCAAGATAGATAGCCACCGGCTCCACATCATAAGTCAAATTCCCATCTAACTGCACCGTGCTGAGTCTAAAACTTGTGACGGATAGCCATAATACTTTCGGAGCATAGAAATATGAAACACTGGGTGAACTCCCGATCAACTAGGTGGCAAGTCAAGTCTATAGGCCACCTCTCTAACTGTCTCAAGTACCTCAAAAAGGCCAATACAGCAAGGGCTCAACTTTCCCTTCTTCCTGAACCTCATCACACCCTTCATGGGCGAAACTCTAAGAAGAACCTTCTTACCCACCATGTAAGCTACATCTCAAACCTTCTGGTCTGCATAACTCTTCTACTTGGATTGTGCTGTACGAAGCCGCTCCTGAATCAACTTTACCTTCTCCAAAGAATCATCACGGACCAAATCAGTACCCAACAACCTAGCCTTCTCAGGCTCAAACCAACCAAGCAGAGAATGACATCACCTCCCGTATAAGCCCTCAAAAGGAGCCATCTAGATACTCGATTGATAGCTATTGTTGTAGGAAAACTCTGCCAGTGGAAGAAAGCGATCCCATGAACCTCTTAAATCCATAACATAGTGTCACGACCCAACCGGAGGGCCGCGACAGGACACCGGACCCTGCTTGTAGAGCGCCGGCGTACCCCTCATATCTGCTATCTTACTTTATTTGTTATCTACAAAACCTGTCATATGCATGCAGTTTTGAATAACATCACATTAGGCAGAAACGTCATACCATGGCATTAACATACTTGTATACATAGTGTGCCAACGGCTACAGTGCAAAACTATACAACATTATTACATATGCCGACGAGGCAATACAACCGTACATGAGTCAACCCAACACTGGTCTATACATACATCAACATTTGTCTATTAAGCCTCTACAAGAACAGACATTATACAACCTATGTCGGAACAGGGCCCCGACATGCCCACAACGCCTATATTTGCATACCAATGCTGTAGCAAGTCCGAAGGATGAATCTTGCTGATATCTGCTGAACTGGTAGTCTACTACGGTGGGGGAGCTCCGTCTATCAATCTATTAGGACCTGCCGCACGACATGCAGCATCCACGAATAAAGGACATTAGTACGGATAATGTACTGAGTATGTGAGACAAGAAACACAATATAAGAGCAATGATATAAGCATCAGGATAGAAACATAAAACCTTTATAACATTATCATATACATGTTTATTACCATTATTATCGTCTTATACTCTTGCCTCTGTGGGCTTGTCATTTTCATATACATTTATTGTTACTTTAACCGTTACATAATCGTTACCTCATACAATCACATACGCCTCCCTGGGCTCATCGTCATCGTACGCCTCTGTGGGCTCGTTATCATTTGCCTCTGTGGGCTCATAATTATCATATCATAGCATGCCTTACCCGGCCGTACTAGGCGCGGTCGTAACATACCCGGCCATCATTAGGCGCGGGCATAACATACTCGGACTTCATTAGGCGTGGTCATACGAATTCAATCACACATATATATACACGTAATACATTGCGAGCTCATTTATAAACATGTGTTCCAGACCCTTTTCAGTGACATACATTTATTATCCCCTTTTTCATATATACTTAAGAATACCTCTTTAACATGAGCTTTATAAGACTCAAGGATTACCATCAGCATTGATATCATGAAACAAGAATAATCATTCCATAGAGGGAAAACAATCTAAGCAACACTAGCTTCTTAAAATAGAATATTCTTTGGGGCTCGTTCGTGGCATTGTATTCAATAGGAGTCGTGCAAAAGAAAAAACGGTATAGTCTTACATACCTGGTACTTACTGCGCTAGTTCTCAAGCTACGCAATTTGCTACAATTCCTTAGTCTACAATTAAAGGACAGTTCAATTGTTACTCACTATGCGTGATAGCTATCATTAACCACAATCTTCTAAATTCATGTGGTGGTTCTCTACACCCTTCCTCCCCTAACCCTCATCAAACGTATTTACAGCACATGCAACTCATTTACAACCCCTAATAACCATGACCCATTCCGCTTAACCCTACTTATCTCGATTTCATGGCTTCTAGTCATACTCCCATAAGTTTTTACAGGCATGCAACCACCTATCATGAATGCTTAAGGGAGAATTACATGAAAGGGAGTAGTAACTTACCTTGCATGTGAATTATTTAACCCTCCTCTGCGATTCCTCAATTTTCTAGGTCTTGCCCTCAATGTGGGTTTGTAGGAGGGGCAAACTCAGCTAGGGTTCCCTCTTAGTTCTTTAATTTCTTGCTTTTCTTCTTCAATTTAGAGTTTGGAAGAGAGGGAATTGGTTGTGTTGATGTTAGGGCTTTGAGAGAGGTCGTTTGGGGCCTTCTACTATGCTTGGACTCAGAAAAATGAAGGAGGGACGGGTTTGGGCCCGTTTTATAGGCCTGGCAATAAGTGGTACACGTGCTTGAATAACTTCAGGTCTGCGATCGCATACCCGCCGCAAACAGGACATGCGGTTCGCATTCTAGTCACAAATCTCAACCCAGAATTCTGTTGCATTATGCGACGCAGAAGGGCCAAATTTGAGGTTCGCATTTTCAACAATGCGATCGCATTCTCAACAATGCGATCGCATTCTGGTCGCATTTCAGACACGGATTCAGCCCAGAACTTTGTTCCACTCTGCGATGGAAGGTGTCACATTTGCGGTCCGTATTTGTATTATGCGGTCCGCATACTGGATGCATATTTGACACAATCTCAGCCCAAAAATTTGTCTCACTTTGTGATCTTGGTGCTGGATATGCGGTCCGCATTTGTGCTTTGCGGTTCGCATATCTAACTATGCGACACCTTTGTTCTTTTTCTTAACTTTAAACTATTTTTCGGGTTCTTGGGTTCTCGTACGTAAACTATTTCACAGTGTATTTTAATGTACGAATTTGCGGGCTGTAACACTCTCCCCCCTTAGGAACATTGGTCCCCGAATGTAGGGATCTATGGAGGCTAGTGTAGGCCGCTATTAAATGAAAGGTAATACTGTCGAGGGGTTTGAGTTCCATTTACTCCGTTCGGACGCCACTGAATCGTAGCATTAAATGAAAGGTAATAATGAAGAGTATCCCAAGTTCCTATTTACCTCACACGGACGCTTCTCCTTTTAATGCATTCTGTGTTTCTTCGGCATCATCATTATTTACATTATGGAACAGGTACAGATATTTAGCTTTCATCTCCTCTTTCGCTTCCCATGTCATCTCTCCCACGTTCCTGTTCCTTCATAGCACTTTAACGGAGGCTACATCTTTTGTCCTTAGCTTGCGGATTTGTCGGTCCAATATGGCCACTGGTACCTCTTCGTATGTTAGATCCTCTGCAATCTGTATGTCTTGAATGGGGACGACCCGAGAAGGGTCTCCGATACATTTCCTCAACATGGACACATGAAACACTGGATGGACAAATTCCATTTCGGATGGTAGTCCTAATTCATAGGCAACCTGTCCAATTCGTCGAAGGATTCTGTACGGACTGATGTATCTTGGGCTCAGTTTGCCTTTCTTCCCAAAACGCATGACACCCTTCATTGGCGAGATTTTCAGGAATACCCAATCACCAACTTGAAACTCTAAATCACGACGTCGGACATCAGAATAGGACTTTTGCCTACTTTGTGCTGTCTTCAATCGTCCCTGTATCATTATTACTTTCTCAACGGCTTGGTGGATCAAATCCGGGCCATACAGCTCAGTTTCTCCAACTTCGAACCACCCAATTGGCGATCTACACTTCCTCCCGTACAATGCCTCATATGGGGCCATTTTTATACTGGAGTGGTAGCTGTTATTGTAGGCAAACTCTATAAGTGGAAGATGGTCATCCCAACTACCTTGGAAGTCTAGAGCACATGCTCGCAGCATATCTTCCAGCGTCTGAATGGTACGCTCAGCCTGCCCGTCAGTCTGCGGGTGGAAGGCTGTGCTGAGAGTTACTTGTGTACCCAAACCTTTCTGAAAGGACTTCAAGAAGTTAGCTGTGAATTGGGTTCCTCTGTCTGATATAATAGACATTGGCACCCCATGAAGCCTAACAATTTCCTTGATGTACAGCTTTGCATAATCTTCAGCTGTGTAGGTTGTTTTAACTGGTAGAAAATGGGCACACTTGGTAAGCCGATCCACTATCACCCAGATGGAGTCAAACTTACATTTGGAGCGAGGTAATCCGACAATGAAGTCCATGTTAATCACCTCCCATTTCCAAGTTGGAATTTCCATATTCTGGAGCAGTCCACCCGGTTTCTGATGTTCTATCTTTACCTGTTGGCAATTGGGGCACCGGGCAACAAATTCTGCAGTAGACTTCTTAATACCATCCCACCAATACTGCTCTTTGACATCATGGTACATCTTTGTTGAGTCAGGATAGATGGAATATCGGGATTGATGAATTTCCCTCATAATCTTCTCTCGCAATCCTGCTACATTAGGCACACATAATCGGCCTTGGCATCTCAGTGTTCCATCTCCTGCAATCTCAAAAGCTGAAATCTTACCTTGTTGAATGCTCTCTTTCAATCTCATCAAGGTGGGATCTTCGTATTGCCGTGCTTTCACTTCAGCTACGAGAGATGATTCGGAGGTGTTATGTACCACCACACCTCCATTTTCGGAGTCTAACAATTTGACTCTCACACCGGCTAGCTGGTGAAGTTCTTTGGTTAAACTCTGTCTACCTGCTTCAACGTGTGCTAAACTTCCCATTGACTTATGACTGAGGGCGTCGGCCGCAATGTTGGCTTTGCCCGGATGATACAATATTTTGATGTCGTAGTCCTTCAATAATTCTAGCCAACGTCGTTGTCTCAAATTCAACTCTTTTTGACTGAAGATGTATTGTAGGCTTTTATGGTCCGTGTAGATGTCAACATGGACACCATATAGATAGTGTCGCCACGTCTTCAAAGCATATACTACTGCAGCCAATTCCAAATCATGGGTTGGGTAATTCTTTTCATGCTTCTTCAGTTGTCTTGAAGCATAAGAGATCACCTTTCCATGCTGCATCAATACACATCCCAAACCTATGCCGGAGGCATCACAATACGCCACATAACCTTCAGTTCCGTCGGGAAGAGCAAGGACTGGAGCGGATGTTAATCGATCTTTCAGTTCCTGAAAACTTCGCTCACAAACATCTGTCCATTGAAATTTGGCAGCCTTCTGGGTTAGCTTAGTTAATGGTGCCGATATAGAAGAGAATCCTTCTACAAACCGCCTGTAATACCCTGCTAACCCCAAGAAGCTACGGACTTCTGATGGCGTAGTAGGCCTTGGCCACTTCTTGACTGCGTTGATCTTTTGAGTATCGACACTAATACCCTCATCAGATATCACGTGGCCTAGGAATGCCACTGAGTTCAGCCAAAACTCACATTTGGCGAGCTTTGCATATAACCTGTGATCCTGAAGGGTCTGCAATACTACCCGCAAGTGACCCATATGTTCTTCCTCTAAACGGGAATACACCAAGATATCATCAATGAATACCACCACGAACACATCAAGATAAGGCCTGAATACCGTGTTCATGAGATCCATGAAAGCAGCCGGGGCATTTGTTAGCCCAAAGGACATTACTAGGAACTCGAAATGCCCATATCTTGTTCGGAAGGCTGTTTTTGGAATGTTTGTCTCCTTGACCCTCAACTGAAAATATCCGGAACGTAGGTCAATTTTGGAGAAATATTTGGCTCCCTGGAGTTGATCAAACAGGTCGTCGATTCTCGGAAGTGAATATTTGTTCTTTATGGTGACCTTATTCAACTGACGATAATCGATACACATCTGTAACGATCCATCTTTCTTTCGTACGAACAAGACTGGTGCACCCCAAGGTGAAGTGCTAGGACTAATGAAGCCTTTATCCAGCAAGTCTTTTAACTGTACTTTCAACTCTCGCAACTCTGCGGGGGCCATTCTGTACGAAGGGATAGAAATTAAATGAGTATCGGGCAACACATCGATGCCAAAATCGATTTCCCTTTCAGGAGGAAGACCTGGGAGTTCATCTGGAAAGACATCCGGAAATTCATTGACTACCAGAATTGTTTGTAGAATAGGCGACTCCGCCTTCGCGTCCATAACGCGAACAAGATGGTAGATACAACCCTTAGAGATCATCTTCCTCGCCTTAAGGTAGGAAATCAACCTACCTTTCGGCATAGCAACGTTCCCCTTCCATTCAAGGACGGGTTCACCAGGAAATTGAAATCTAACCACCTTTGTATGACAATCAACATTGGCATAGCACGATGCCAACCAGTCCATTCCCATTATCACATCGAAGTCGATCATTTCTAACTCAATTAGATCTGTCGAGGTTTGACGATTACAGATCGTCACAATGAAACCTCTATATACTCTTCTAGCAATCACAGAATCTCCTATTGGAGTGGATACCACAAAGGGCTTGCTTATTAATTCGGGTGCAATATCAAATTTATCAGCCACAAGGAGTGTAACATAAGATAACGTGGACCCGGGATCAATCAATACATAAACATCATGAGAAAGCACTGATAATATACCTGTGACAACATCCGGAGATGACTCAAGGTCCTGTCGGCCTGCTAGAGCATATATTCGGGTCTGAACACCGCTTGGGCCCCGCATTGCACCGCTGCCTCTGCCACGAACTGCTGGCTGCTAAGGATCTCGTACTGGAGGTCGAATAGATAAGGAAGAACCAGCCGCAGATCCAGTTTGGTTAGCCATGCCACCATTTCTTTTGTAAGGACAGTCCCGCCTCATGTGACCGGGCTGTCCGCAATAATAACATATATCCGAACCCCGACAGCATGGTCCAAAGTGGGTCCTGCCGCACTGCTCACAACGAGGCATTGGGGGTCGCATCTGACTAGCAGCCCTGTGGTACAGCGAGCCTGATGCCCGCGAGCTCTAAAACTGTCGAGGGGCACTAGATACAGGTTGTGCCGAACTCCTCGAAGAATGGGGCCTCACACTACTTCTGGAGTCACCAGAATACCCTGCAACTCTTGTTCTCTTATGCTGGGTTCTCTCATGTTCCCTGTCCGCCCTTTGTTGGCATTTACGGTCCTCTATGGTCTGGGCATAGGCCTGAATACGGGAGATATCCATGCCCTCTATCAAGGAGGCCGTTGTGCATTCATTTATTAAGTGCGGTCCCAATCCGTTCACGAATAAGTGAACCCTGTCACTCATTTCTGCCACCATGTGGGGAGCATACCTTGACAAAGAGTCAAACTGCATACTGTACCCTCGTACATTCATATTTCCCTGTTTAAGGTTCAAGAACTTATCGGCCTTGGCTCGACGTACCTCAACTGGCAGGTAGTGGCGAAGGAACGCCTCAGAAAATTCATTCCATACGGGTGGGGGAGCATTTGGACCCCTGGATCTCTCCCAACCATCATACAGAACACTGCTAATTTTCGTAATTGGTAAGAAGCCAGTTCTACTGCCTCTGTGTCACTGGCATGCATAACCCGCAGTGTGCGGTGTATTTGATCAATGAAAACCTGCGGGTCTTCCTTAGGATCAGACCCGGTAAACACTGGAGGATCCAAATTAATGAAGTCACGGACCCTCGTGCTGACCGGCCTCTCAGTAGTACTGGCATTCTGCCTCCGAGCTTGGGAAGCTGTCAGGTTAGTCAACAACTGCACCGCAGTCCTCATGTCCCGGTCCGTAGCATCGGAAGAAGGGACTGGGGAAGCTGGGCGGCTTCTAATATCTTCTGGGGAAGGAAGAGTAGAGGAAGTCTAAGAAGGCGTCTCACTTTGGCCCTCCTCTGCGTGGAGCACCTGACTGGTCCCCTCTCCGACATTTATATCGAGCCGTCCACTATTTGCTTGCTTCCTAGCCGAAGGCATCGCTGTAGGGAAAACAATGCAAGTATTAGAGATGAACACTTACGACTCAGCTCTATGCACGATCTAGATTCCGAAAGAAGGTAACATTCCTAAATGTCAGGTAGCCTCCTGATTATAAAATGTGGCGCGCAACACACCCATAATCAAGACCCTACTAGACACCGCTCATAGACAATCCCTAGGACACGACCTTGCTCTGATACCAATTTCTGCCACGACCCAATCGGAGGGCCGCGACAGGGCACTGGACCCTGCTTGCAGAGCGCCGGCGTACCCCTCATATCTGCTATCTTACTTTATTTGTTATCTACAAAGTCTGTCATACGCATGCAGTTTTGAACAACATCACATTAGGCAGAAACGTCATACCATGACATAAACATACTTGTATACATAGTGTGCCAACGGCTACAGTGCAAAACTATACAACATTATTACATATGCCGACGAGGCAATACAACCGTACATGAGTCAACCCAACACTGGTCTATACATACATCAACATTTGTCTATTGAGCCTCTACAAGAACAGACATTATACAACCTATGTCGGAACAGGGCCCCGACATGCCCACAATGCCTATATTTGCATACCAAGGCTGTAGCAAGTCCGATTCGGATGAATCTTGCTGATATCTGCTGAACTGGTAGTATACTGCGGTGGGGGAGCTCCGTCTATCAATCTATTAGGACCTGCAGCACGACATGCAGCATCCACGAATAAAGGACATTAGTACGGATAATGTACTGAGTATGTGAGACAGGAAACACAATATAAGAGCAATGATATAAGCATCAGGATAGAAACATAAAACATTTATAACATTATCATATACATGTTTATTACCATTATTATCGTCTTATACTCTTGCCTCTGTGGGCTTGTCATTTTCATATACATTTATTGTTACCGTAACCGTTACATAATCGTTACCTCATACAATCACATACGCCTCCCTGGGCTCATCGTCATCGTACGCCTCTGTGGGCTCGTTATCATATGCCTCTGTGGGCTCATAATTATCATATCATAGCATGCCTTACCCGGCCGTACTAGGCGCGGTCGTAACATACCCGGCCATCATTAGGCGTGGTCATAACATACCCGGACTTCATTAGGCGCGGTCATACGAATTCAATCACACACATATATATACACGTAATACATTGCGAGCTCATTTATAAACATGTGTTCCAGACCCTTTTCAGTGACATACATTTATTATCCCCTTTTTCACATATACTTAAGAATACCTCTTTAACATGAGCTTTATAAGACTCAAGGATTACCTTCAGCATTGATATCATGAAACAAGAATAATCATTCCATAGAGGGAAAATAATATAAGCAACACTAGCTTCTAAAAATAGAATATTCTTTGGGGCTCGTTCGTGGCATTGTATTCAATAGAAGTCGTGCAAAAGAAAAAAACGGTATAGTCTTACATACCTGGTACTTACTGCGCCAGTGCTCAAGCTACGCAATTTGCTACAGTTCCTTAGTCTACAATTAAAGGACAGTTCAATCGTTGCTCACTATGCGTGATAGCTATCATTAACCACAATCTTCTAAATTCATGTGGTGGTTCTCTACACCCTTCCTCCCCTAACCCTCATCAAACGTATTTACAGCACATGCAACTCATTTACAACCCCTAATAACCATGACCCATTCTGCTTAACCCTAATTATCTCAATTTCATGGCTTCTAGTCATACTCCCATAAGTTCTTACAGGCATGCAACCACCTATCATGAATGCTTAAGGGAGAATTACATGAAAGGGAGTAGTAACTTACCTTGCATGTGAATTATTTAACCCTCCTCTGCGATTCCTCAATTTTCTAGGTCTTGCCCTCAATGTGGGTTTGTAGGAGGGGGAAACTCAGCTAGGGTTCCCTCTTCGTTCTTTAATTTCTTGCTTTTCTTCTTCAATTTAGAGTTTGGAAGAGAGGGAATTGGTTGTGTTGATGTTAGGGCTTTGAGAGAGGTCGTTTGGGGCCTTCTACTATGCTTGGACTCAGAAAAATGAAGGAGGGACGGGTTTGGGCCCCTTTTATAGGCCTGGCAATAAGTGGTACACGTGCTTGACAAACTTCAGGTCTGCGATCACATACCCGCCGCAAACAGGACATGCGGTTCGCATCCTGGTTGCAAATCTCAACCCAGAATTCTGTTGCATTATGCGACGCACAAGGGCCAGATTTGCGGTTCGCATTTTCAACAATGCGATCGCATTTCAGACACGGATTCTGCCCAGAACTCTGTTCCACTCTGCGATAGAAGGTGTCACATTTGCGGTCCGCATACTGGACGCATATCTGACACAATCTCAGCCCAGAAATCTGTCTCACTTTGCGACCTTGGTGCTGGATATGCGGTCTGCATTTGTGCTTTGCGGTTCGCATATCTAACTATGCGACACCTTTGTTTTTTTTCGTAACTTTAAACTATTTTTCGGGTTATGGGTTCTCATACGTAAACTATTTCACAGTGTATTTTAATGTACGAATTGGCGGGCTGTAACACATAGGCAGGTAAAATGTCCTCCAGGATCTGAATAGTGCACTCAGACTATCCATCCGTCTGAGGATTAAATGTTCTCAACTCTACCCCTGACCAACATCCCGTCGCACCGCTCTCCAAAACTGCAATGTGAACTGGGTGCCTCGGTCAAAAATGATGGAAATAGGCATGCCATGCAGGTGGATAATCTCCCGGATGTAAATCTAAGCCAACCGCTATGAAGAATAGGAAGTCATCACCGGAATGAAGTGTGCGGACTTAGTCAACCGGTCCACAATAACCCAGACAGCGTCATATTTCTTCAAGGTCCATTGTAAGCCCACCACAAAATCCATAGTGATGCACACCTACTTCCACTCTGGTATATCCAATATCAAAATCAACCCTCCCGATTTCTGATGCTCATACTTCACCTGTTGACAATTTAAACATCGAGAGGCATAAGTAACAATATCTTTCTTCATTCTCCGCCACCAATAGTGTTGTTTCATTCAAGTCACGATACATCTTCGAACACCTGGATGAATGGAATAGTGCAAGTTGTGAGCCTCTCCAAGGATCAAATCTCTCAACCCATCAAAATTTGGAAAAAAAAAATCGGTCATGAAGCCACATAACACCATAATCACCAATCACAACCTCCTTAGCACCGCCCCACTGCACCGCGTCCTTTAACACCATCAAGTGAGGATCATCTAACTAACGAGCCTTGATACTCTCCAACAACGATGACTGTGCCACAACGCAAGCAAGAACCTGACTAGGCTTCGAAACATCCAATCTCACAAACTAATTGGCCAAAGCCTGAACATCCATGGCTAGTGGCCTCTCTGCTACAGGTAAATATGCCAATTTGCTCATACTCTCAGTCTTTCTACTCAATGCATCAGCCACCACATTGGCCTTCCCCAGATGATATAATATGGTGATATCATAGTATTTCACCAACTCTAACCATCTTCGCTTCCAGAAATTAAGGTCCTTATGCTTGAACATGTGCTGGAAACACCAATTGTCTCTATAGACCTCACATGGAACGTCGTACAGATAGTGCCTCCAAATCTTCAGCGCGTGAACAATGGTTGCCAACTCTAAATCATGCACAGGGTAATTCTTCTCATGAACCTTCAACTGCCGAGACGTGTCGGCAATCACCCAACCATCCTGCATTAACACCGCGCTAAGCCCAATACACGACACATCACAATACACAGTGTAGAATCCAGAACCGGTAGGAACACCAACACTGGGGCTGTAGTCAATGGAATCTTGAGCTTCTGAAAGCTCACCTCACACTCATCGGACCATCGAAAGGAGCACCCTTATGGGTCAATCTAGTCAAAGATCCAACAATGGATGAGAAACCCTCCACAAAATGACGATAATATTCGGCTAAACCACGGAAACTCCGGATCTCAATAGCTAAAAATGACCTAGACCAACTCGGAATTGCCTCAATCTTTTTCGGATCTACCTTGATCCCCTCACTGGACACCACTTGCCCAAAAACGCTGTCAAGCAAAACCTTGCACTTGGAGAATTTAGCATATTGCTTCTTCTCCCTCAAGGTCTGGAGTACGATCCTCAAATGCTGATCATGATCCTGCAAGTTGCATGAGTATACCAATATATCATCAATGAATACTATAATGAAAGAATCAAGATATGGTTGGAACACATTGTTCAACAAGTGCATAAAAGGTTGTTGGGGTATTGGTCAGCCTAAAAGACATCACCAAGAACTCATAGTGACCATAGCAGGTCCTGAAAGCCATCTTCGGAATATATAAATCCCGAATCTTCAATTGATGATACCTTGACCTCGAATCAATCTTCAAGAACACTCTACCACCCTGAAGCTGATCAAATAAGTCATCATTGCGCGGTAGAAGGTACTTATTCTTAATGGTAACCTTGTTCAGCTTCCTGTAGTCAATGCACATCCACATTGTACCGTCCTTCTTCCTCACAAATAGAATCGGTGCACCCCAAGGAGACACACTACGCCTGATGAAGCCCTTATCAAGTAGCTCCTGCAACTATTCCTTCAACTCCTTCAACTCTATAGGTGACATGCGATACGGTGAAATATAGATGGGCTGAGTGACCAAAACCAAATCAATACCAAAATCGATGTCCGTGTCGAGTGGCATGCCCGACAGGTTTGCTGGAAACACATATGGGAAGTCTCTCACCACTGAAACTGACTCAATGGTAGGAGTATCAGCACTAACATCCATCACGAAGGCCAAGTACACCAAACATCCCTTCTCAACCATTCGTTGAACCTTCAAATGTGAAATCACTCTAATAGGAACATAATATAAGGAGCCTCTCCACTCCAACCTCGACACCACTGGCATTGCCAACATCACGGTCTTAGCATGAAAATCAAGGATAGCGTGATATGGCGACGACCAATCAATGCCAAAAATCACATCAAAATCAACCATGATAAGCAGTAAAAGATCAACCCTCATCTCATAACCCCCAATAGTCACTGCACAAGACCGATATACACGCTCCATAATAATAGAATCACCCACCGGCATAGATACATGAGTAATCGTAACTAAAGAATCACAGGTCATATCCAAATAACGAGCAAAATATGATAAAAAATATTAATAGGAGGAACCAGCATCAAATAGTACTGAATCATCCCTGTGGTACCCTAAAACAATACCTGCGATCACTGCATCGGAAGCAACTGCCTCTGGCCTGGTGGAAAAGCATAGCATCGAGCCTGAACACCACCGAAACGACCTCCCCCTCTAGGGCGACCTAGAATTGTTTGAGGCCCATCACGAGTTGGCTGAGCTGGTGGTGTAGTAACTGGTGCGGGAGACATAGCCTGACCTCTCTACGACACAAGAATTTTGATAAGACGAGGGCAATACCTCCTCACATGCCCCAACTCCCCACACTCATAGCAACCTCGATCTAGGGATAACTGTACGGCCTGAACCAACCCCGAGAACTAGAATAACCGTTGGAAGAACCCGATACTAATGAGCCCATGAAGCACGGTACGAGTTCTAAGCTGGGAGTGCACTGAAGGATGACTACTCCGGACGAGTGTTGTAAGAACCATGGCTAGCTGAAGAGCCACGAGGAACCTGACGAGTCATCTGAGCGGGCCTAAATGGATGACCCCTGTTGTGGTATGACTAGCCTCCAGATGAGGTATCACTAAACCACCTGAACTACGGAATCTCTTGCCATCCCGCTTCTCGCGCTCAAGCGTGCGAACCTGCTCCAAGCGCCTAGCAATCTCGACCACCTAGTCAAACCTAGAATCCGTCTCAGCCTCTTGAGCCAAACTGTAACGTAAACCATAGTTATCAATGAACTTTTTGATGTTCTCTCTCTGTGTGAGAACCAACCATATGGCATGTCGGGCCAAATATGCAAATCTCTTCTCATACTGAGTCATAGTCATGTCTCCCTAGCATAGCTGCTCAAACTCCCTACATAACACCTCTGTATGAGTCTGTGGAACAAACTTCTCTAAGAAGAGAACTGGGAACTCGTGCCATGAAAGTGGTGCTACGCCAGCTGGCTTGACTAACTCATAATCTCGCCACCATCTGTAGTCTATCCCTATCAGCTGAAATGTAGTGAAAGCAACTCCACTGATATCCAATACCCGCAGTGCGAAGAATCTGATGACACCGGTCCAGAAAATCCAGAGCATCCTCTAACTCTACTCCGCCAAACTCAGGCAGATCATGCTTCCTAAACTTCTCCAACCTCCTTTGCTCCACAGCATTCATAGATGGATCAGCCTCGGCCCGAGGAGCAACAACTGGCTGTACTTGTACCCCAGGTGCCTGATGGCCCTGAGTTAGCTGCTCTAGAATACGGGCAGCGGGAGTTTGGGCTCCTCCCACAACCTGTGAGGTAGCTCGTGCAACTGGCATCAAAATCACTTGAGCCAAGCCCATACACAGACTAAAACTCTGAGCCAAAGCCTCCTAAGACCAAGTGTCACAATAGGCACCGCTGGTGTCTGAGCTGGTCCTACCGGCTCAACAGTATATGGTACTTGCTCCTTCCCTGGAGCGATTCGTGGCTCCACAGGTGCTGCTCGCTGTAGTGCAAGCCCCAACTCAGCCCCGGCCTCTCGCGGCCCAGACTGGTGGTACTGGTGCCTGATCAGCTAAGCGTGTCCTCACCATCTATGTGAGAATAGAAGAATAAAGATTAAGATTCCAGAATTAACAAATCCGCATGACAAGAATGCAAGAAAGCGAAGTTTCCTAATAGTTCGGTAGCCTCTACTAAACTTGCTCATGACTCGAGAGACCTAAGTAACATAGTCCTCTGATACAAACTTGTCACGACACAACTCCCATTGGAGATGCGACGACGCCTAACACTACCTGCTAGTCAAGCCAACAGTCACACCATACAATGGTTAAGATAAAACAAGTTTTAATAAACTCAACAAGGAAAATATCATGAAATAACTGAGCAAGCAACAGCAACACTACGACTACCATCCCACGATCTGGTGTCAACGAGTACATGTACACTACTGAATATCAAAATACAAAACCAAATCCTCAATAAAATTGTCTGGATAATAGAACAGTAATAAAGGAAATAAATGAAAGAGAACTTCAAGGTATTCGGATGACACATCAACTATCTCGTAGTCTCTCAAGTACTGGTACCAACACGGCACAAGAATCACCATGTCTGAAAGTACTTGGATCTGCACACGAATTGCAAAATGTAGTATGAGTACAACCGACTCCATATACTCAATAAGTAACAAACATAACCTTGTGCTGAAAGCAGCGACAAGCTTTGAAGGAACAGTCAGAGACCGATATCAATAACAACACAAGATTTAATAATGACAATAATAGTAAATAACTCAAAGGATTTATCATATTCTAACTTGTTTACTTTATAGAATTTAGACATGCTTCCAAGTATAACAGTTAAAGCCCAACACAGATAAGAACATTTCAGTTACCAGCTAGCATGAGAAAAATACATCTCTAAGCCTAAATGTAAAATATGCATGTCAAGTTAATGATTTCACAGTGATATCCTCAAGTACTCTCACTCTCAGTACACTCAAGGTACCTAACTCAAATGCACACTTCATCACACACACAAAATCACTCAGCACTGTACGGTGCCTGGAAATCAATGCCCCTCCCTCACCAATGCACATGCATATATCATTGTGCTTGCACTCACTTCTGGCATGTCAAACTCTGCAGGGACGGATCCTGCCCTAGTGCTAATCAAAAGCCAATATGGCATGCTGCAGTGTGCAGCCCGACTTCAAATAACAGTAAAGTCAATAAGGCCTATTGCAGCGTGCAGCTCGATCCAAACAACACTCTCAACACGGCTCTTAGGCCCACCTCAATCATCAATCCCTCAAGCCTTAAGGGCTCACAATCTCATATCACTCACCCAAAATAGTACCTCATATGGAAAACAATAACAGCATATGATGTAACAACGACTGATGAATAGAGACTGAGATATGATATGCAAATGAAAAATCATGACTGAGTGTATAATTACAATTAAGTCATATTGCCAAAAACAACAGGAATAGCCTTATTAGGTCTCAAACAAATAATCACATAGCCTAAACCTGATTTCTAAAATCAATCACAACTCAAATAATCGAACAAGTAGGGAAAACACGGATACAGCAAGGTATGATAGCAAAACAAGCATGGTAATAGTCTAAAAGTCAAACCGGATCATGATTACTCCGGCGCACACCCACACGCCCGTCACCTAGCGCGTCACCCTAATAAATTTCATACGACATGGTTCCCATGGTTAAATATCCTAAAATCCAAGTTTAGATATGCTACTTACCTTAATATGCGCAAATCAATAATCTAAAAAAATACTTCTTATGTGAATCGGCCTCCGAATGACTCGAATCTAGTAACAAACAACTTAATATCATCAAATATTATCGTAGGAAATAACTTCAAACAATAAAGCTTCAATCTTAATTAAAATCAAAAAGTCAATCCAAAAGTCAACCCTGAACTCACACACTGAACCCGACAAAACTCACAAATTTCGAACACCCATTCAATTACGAGTCCAACCGTACCAAAATCATCCAATTCTGACCTCAAATCGATCTTCAAATCCTCAATTTATGTTTTAGAAAGTTTTTACAAAAATTTCCAATTTCTTTATTTCAAATCACTAATCAAACACAAAATTTGAGGTTGGAGTCATGAAATAAAAACAAATCCGAATAAAAATACTTACCCCAATCCAAATCATGAAAATCCCTTCCAAAATCACCCAAAATTGAGCTCTCTAACTCAAAAAGAGATATAATAACTCAAACCCTCGAAGTAGAGTTTTAAAACAAACTGCCTTGGCATTACCCTTCGCGATCACGGAAAGCCCTTCGTGATCGCGAAGAACAAAATTCTCCAGCCGCCAAAACCTTCTACGCGAATGCGACGACCTAGTCGTGAATACAATGACCAAACGACCCCATGCCTATGCGAACGTGAAATCGCTCTCGCAAACACGAAGGCTTAAGGCCTAATTCCCCCATGCCGGCCACCCTTCTACGGGGACGCGTCGTCCCTCAAGAATTCGCGAAGGCCACTACCCCCCAAAGCATCATGATCGCTATCACCAACTCGCGAACACGAAGGATGATTCACCTGCCAACCAAGAAACCCTACGCGAACGCGACCAATGTGTCACGAACGCGAAGAAGAACACACCAGACATCATATCAACAGTCCAAACATGATAGAAATGGTCTGAAACACACCCGAGGCCCCCAAGACCCTATCCAATTACGACAACCATTCTCTAATGAACTAATGAACTTTCAACTTCCAAAACGCATGTCGAACTATGTCAAATCAACTCTGAATGACCTCAAATTTCGTATGTAAGTCCCAAATGACACAATAGATCTATTCCAACTCCCATAACCAAAATCCAAACTCGAATCAACAAAGTCAACTCTTGGTCAAGCCACTCAACCTTCCAAACCTTCAACTTTCTAACTTCCGACAAAAAGCACCAAACAAACCTACGGACCTCCAAATCTGAATCCGCACATATGCCTAAGTTTAGAATCACCATACAAAGCTATTGGGACAATCAAAACTCTATTCCGGAGTCCTCTATACAAAAGTCAAACTCCAGTCAACTCTTTTAACTTAAGCTTATAACCTTGGGACTAAGTATCCCAATTCACTCCAACACTTTCCCGGAACAAAACCAACCACCCAGACAAGTCACATAACCACACATGAACATAAAAGAGGCAATAAATAGGGTAATGGGACTAAAATATACAAAATGACCTGCCGGGTCATTACATATATATATATACCTTGGACAACAGCTACAACTCGAAACCTCATTAAAACTTAGCTCACAATAGCCCTAATTCATACCAAAACATCATCAAAGCATTCTCTTATAGTCTTTAAGACTTTTGATGATGATTTGAGTTAATTTCCCTTGGGTTTGGTTCTTGGATCCAAGAGATATGTGAGAGAGGGTTTTGGAGAGCTTATGATGAAGTTTGGGTAAGAAATGACCAGAAATGAGGCGGAAACGTATTTTAAAAGAAGTAAAGTTGGCAGCCGCCTCAAGTGGGTCCCAATGGAGCTGCCTGCTCAGTATCGCAAAAATGCGGATATCTCTCTACTCCGATGCTGTATCGACAAACGGTTTAATGCATTAGAAAATATACTTGTAGATATTCAAATTGGTGGGTGGATCACCTCGTAAATCCAAGTTATTGGGATAAAATCTCAGTGAAATTAGACACAAACTTTAGTACAATTTATGAACATAACTTGTGATGACTTTTATCGACTTTTGTTTCACAACTTTCTTGACTTCAACACTTAACAAACAACTATAATACGAATAAAATAGCTCATAACATCACCTTATTATCATGTTAAGCACCCTAGTCTCACCCCAAAGGTATGGGTTGTAACATTCCCAACTTGCCAACTTTCGACAAAACTTATTTTTTTCAATTCATTTAGCTTCTAAACCTTCCAACCCTCTTGGTACTTACAGTTCATGATCTTAAATATTTGTAACCTCCAAGGTAACATGATTAATTTACTTTATATACTTTCAAAGATGATCTCATTTTCGAGCTTACATCAATTGACTTATAACATAATTTTACGTATGAAAATATGGGGTATAACATCATTCCTCCCTTTGGAACATTCGTCCTCAAATGTTGACTGATGCGCTCATCAGTATCATAACCTACAAATCTTATGCATACTTTAATTCTGTCCTTGCCATCTAGGAAACTATTCTGCGAATAAATCCAAAGGCCAGGGCATTCTCTCTTTTAGGCCTCTTTCTCACACCATGACCAATGGTAAAAATTCTTCCAATCTCGTAGTTGTTGCTAAATTTTGTCATGCATCATGTATGACTCTGTCCTTGTATGGGTGCCTATGCGATTGATCTCTCCTTTTTCCTCCAGCTTTTAGCCTATCTCTAGGCCTTTCTTTGTGAACATATATAGAACTATGACAAGTTGTCCCTCTGTGTATCTATAGGTGTACTAAAGTTCTTCTCTTGGTACTTTGTCGAACTTACGACTATTGCTATATTTTGTTTCATAGCCTCGGTTATTTATCCTTATGGATTTACAGCATCTAGTAGGTCATACTATACCATAACACTTACTTCGGTTTATTATTACCGAGGTCTTCTACCCAACTCTAGGTTACTCTCTCGCTACTTATCCTATATGTATAAATCTAAGTTCATAATGCTTCCTCATTACTATTCATCTTAAGAATGACAGCCTATGCTCATCTCATGCTTTGGAACTTTTATCCATCTAGTGTTGATTCACCTTAATGTTGATCTATAATCTACTAGTGATAACTTAATACCTCTTACTAATACATTGTCAATAGGTGTTGCACCCTACACCAAAATAAAGCTTGGTAAGTGTGGCTTCTAGTGCATCCAATCAGCTGGTGACATGTTGAAGGGCAGAAGATTGCTACATGTTTCATAAGACTTATGACAGCTATCACCGGGTGCAGTGATTGGGGCGGGGCGGGGCGACCCATTTTGCATGTAAAGGCAGTGGGATTTCCTAGGCATTGTATAGCATAAAAAGGCAGTTGATGTGCCGGAGAATTTCGGCACATTTTGATACTAATTGCTTAGATTTTAACTTGTTTTAAATGCAATTTCCCTCGGTACTATGTAATTTTAGTATTTTTGCAGTGTATGAGGTGTAAGGACCTAAGAGCATGGAAAAGAGTTCAAAAGACAAAAAAAGAGCAAAAAGGCATCGCAGATGTAGATATGCTATCGCAAAACCCACATGCGAGCCGCATATTTCACACCAAGATCGCAGATCAAAACAGATTTCTGGGCAAATTTCAACGTCAAATATGCTCTCATCTGCGATCGCATAATATGTTTGCGAGCCGCAGATTTCACACAGAGATCGCAGACCAAAACAGAATCCTAGGCAAAGTTCAATGTCAAAAATGCGATCTTATCTGCCATCGTATAACTTGTTTGCGAGCCGTAGAATTAACCGCAAACCAAGCATGAAGTCTACTGAAGGAAGAAAATGCGATGCAAGATGCGGTCTCATTTCTACAATTCGGACCGCAAACCATGAATGCAGTGAAGGCGAAACTAGGCTTACAATCTGTGATAGCCATGTCAAAAATGCGGACCGCATGTCTGTTATGTGACAGAAATACAGTCGCATATTCAACTTCAGGGCAGATTGGTCCGATTTTTATCTTGATTTTTGGCCCTCTATAAATAAATTTATTAGGGTTTTGTGGGCTCTATCTTGTCAGACTTTGAAGCTACAATACAAGGAATTAATATTCCTTTCTTTTGGAAGCTTTTGGGTCAAGAATCTTTCACTTTGTAAGCTTTATAACATTTAATATTCTCTTGTTTTCAGATTTTAGTATGAGTAGCTAACTTTAAATACTAAGGTTGTGGACCCTAAATGGGTGTTATGTTAATGGGTGTTTAACATTGAATATATATATAATGGTTGCTTGATTTTTATTTACTTCTCATTCTTCATTTATTGTTGGTGGTTGCAAACATTACCAAGCGCCGTTAAATTCTATCTTTGCTTGGGAAAGTGGGGTAGAATTTGGTAGAAGTAAATATCAAATACTCAAGGCTTTAAACCTTGTTTAATAAACTCGCTTAGGAATAAGTGGGTTTATTTGGCATAAATTGATTGTTCTTAATTACAACTCTTTTATATTTGGAAAAATCATAAAAAGGAAATACTACCTAACTATTGAAAAATTTTGGGTAGTCATTTAGACATCATTTGCATATCAAAAAGGACATTCCATTAGAAATATATCATATTAACACCGATAGTATTACACTTCATTAATGGGGACACAACCTTGGTTTCTTTAATCAAATTATTTACATTCTCAACATTTCGATTAGCCTTTATCTACAACCAAACTCAATTCATACTCTTGTTACGGTTAACTGGATAGAATTACAACTTTAGTCAAGTAACACACTAGTCAAGTAACCTTTTCACACCTATTCCCTGTGGGATTCGACCCCAACCTTGTTGGGTTATTATATTTGAGATCGGTTGCTTTACACTATTTATTAAGTGTATTTTGAGCGTATCAGCAGTTCAGCCCACTTCTCCCACATTCTAGAAGATATCACCCATTTAAGTTTATCCCCAATGCTCTCAAGCCCCTATAGAAGTCCCAAAATGGTTTAGGCAAGGTCGAAGGGTGGATCTAGCAGGATCTAGTGTGAAGAAGCTTGGAATCATCACTGTTGATCTACTATCTTTTTGTACTGATTCTGGAGAATTGTTGGAAGCATAATTTACCATCATAAGAGCGTAGCTAATTCTTCAAGAAGGTATGTAGTGCAACATTCTTTCTTGGCATGAGTTGGTGTAAGTCTCTCTCTCCCCCTTCAAAGGGTTTATGTATTGCAAGAATTTGGTTGTTCTGAGTTCCTCTCAACAATGTTGTTTTGTTCTTGTGAATTCTTTCCGGTAAGGTTTCTTTCAAAGTCTAAATTATTCCTAGTTGGTGTTCTGAGGTCGGAGTGTATGATTCATTCGAAGTTTAAATTTAACATCCCTTGAAATTAACTTGCATTGCACTTATATATATACGTATTTATTTTACTTTATCAAGCCCGTTATAGACGGCGGGGTACGGCACCTATTATGTAACCACTAATCATTTAGGTATGATGAGACATGATATGAGATAGTACCAAGCCCTTGTATGGCTTGGTACGATGATGTGTGATGTGAGGTTACCGAGTTCTCTGGAGGCCGGCTACTCCAAGTTCTGTTGAGACGGGGTACAGTCGAGACCTCCTGAGGCCGGGTACGACCGAGTCCTCTATGTGGCCGGGTATGGAATGATGTGTGATGTGAGGTTACCAAGCCCTTGTGTGGCCAGGTACGACCGAGTCCTCTATGAGGCCGGGTATGGAGTGATAAAATGTGCCCCAAAGAGTTGCTGAAGATATGTATATATGAATATTATAATTAATGCATGGCCCCAAAGAGTGGCCCGGTTTTTCAAAAGCTTGCATACATGCATGATTCATGTTTTATAGTTCCCACAGATTACGATGTAACGACCCAAACTGATGGGCCATGACAAGGGCCTGAGTCCTACCTGTCGAACACCCTTAAGCATACGTCTAAGATATAAACATGAAATAGGGGTAGGTCATGCATAACATCCGTCAATAAACTACCGAATCATGCAAATAACATACGTGAGGAAACACGCCCAAAAGACATATGTATATGTGTATATATATATATATATATATATCTGTGTGTGTGTGTGTGTGTGCGGAATACGATAGGGCGAGCCGACAAGGCTGACAACTATATATCAAAATAGAAGCCGACAAGGCCACATACTATCCACTATACATGACTGTCTACAAACCTCCAATAGAGTGTACAATTATATAAAGGACAGGATTAGGCCCCGTCATACCCATATATGTATACAAAAGTATCATAGCAAATACAATAGTAGCTCCGGATCAAATGGAGCACACCAACTCTCGCTAAGCAAGGATCCTAAGAAGGGGGACCGTTAGCCTATCTACCTGCTCCCGCAGGCAATAAACACAGGACCCAGGCAATAGGGCCATCAGTATGAATAATGTACCGTGTATGTAAGGCATAAAAATCAGTATATAAAAGACATGAAAGAAACATGGAGTAAAGGACTCAACCTGTAAGTCTGAATAGCTCTGTAAATCATGAAACATTTATAATGTCATGGATATGTGTATAAATGTCATATCATGCATAGGTACATGCATACATCATATAATCAAGCCTCTTGAGGGCATCCCATCATATCATCTCGGCCTCAGTGGGCGAAATCATCAACATGCCACTTGATCATGTGGTGGTGCGTATATAATGTCGTAACCTTTCCCCATACCCCATATACATATAATATATGCGTATATAACGCCATCTGGTCATGGGTCAAAATACATGTATAAATTAATGCAATGCATAATGAAGAAAGTCAATAAGATCTCTCGAAATTTCATAAGATCAATGTCTTCGGATAAAATTTATCAACTTACGTATTTTTCTAAGTCCCACGAACAGACTTCTATGAATAGAGGCATTAATGGAAGTTGTGCGTTTGCTCATTTCAGTTGTATCCTATGGATCATGCCAAAAGGAAAGAAGGGATAGCCTTAACATACATTATAGAAATATGTCCAATAATAATGCTAAGCTCAGCTCAATGCACCTTAATTGTTATAACCCATATTTGTACACGTTAGATTACACCGTAAGACAGTCTACATAGGTCCGAGAAGAGAATTACCTTTGAGACAGTAAGAGCTTAGTCTTATTGGTCTTAAATGATGCAAGGGTGAATAAGGGTGGTTAACAAGTATTAGAAGATAAACGAGTTAAGGATGTTGTAACTCGCGTTTTTGGGTAAATCGAGAGGTGGTTAACATCACCAAGAGGTCATGTTTTAAGGTATTTGGATGATATAATATCCGTTTCATAAGTCTTGAAGTCAAAAGAGTTATGAAACAAAAGTCGACAAAAGTTGTCGCAACTTAGGTTCACAATTTTACTTAAACATTAGGTCAAATTTTTCTGAGCTTTTCTCCCAATCTACAAGGAATTACGGGGTGATCTACCTACCAAATTAAAGGTCTATGAGTCTAGTTTCCAACGCATCAAACTGTTTTTCAATATGATCTCGTAGTATTGAGATAATTATATTTCCGCAGACCTGCGCAGGCTGGTAGGTGACAAGTAGGTGCATCACCTACTTGCCAAAATTAAGGGATAAAATTAAAAGCTCCAAAGTCGGCCAAGAGAGGGCTTTTAAGAGATTTTAAAGTCAGTTATTTCACTATTATTCCAGAGCTTCAAAACCAAAATAGAACCCCTGCAACCCCTCCCCAAAAATCCCACACAAACCCTAATCGATTTTCCCCCTCTTTCAAGTTCTAATTGGAGGTGAAACCTAGGGTTTGAAGAGCCAAAGCAAGGGCTGAGTTATATAACTATTAAGGTGATTTTACTGTTCTATTTCATACTTTTTTTATACTGTTAAGTCTCGGTAAGTCGTTCTATATATGTAAGAACTCACGGGACGGTGATCGGAAGCCGTGAGTTCGAGTTATTCACTTGTAGCGGACTGTTTTGTGGACTGTTTTATGTTGCTGTTAGGCTGCGTGTCCTACTACTGTTTTGTGAAGTTTTGAGGATGAAGGGTTTGTAGAAACACCATATATATTTAGGTTTATGGGCTGATAGTTGTTCATAACATTTCTGGGTTTTTTGACACGACTATAGTGGCCATCGTATGTATGAAGTGATTAAGTTTGTGCGTGGGCTGTTTTGGGAGGAAATATGATTGCTATTGATGTTGTTTGGGCTGTTTGGTGATTGTTTTGACTTGTGTGAAGTCATATATATAGGGGAGGTGCTGTCCGTTTTATCGCAACCTAGGTTACAGTTGATACATAATAGTTATGACGCTTAAACGATAACGGTACTGTCATTTCTCTTATTGTAGACTGAGAAGTCGTGGAAGTTTCATAGCTTGAGATTGGAAAGTATTGCAAGGTATGTGAGACTATCCTTTTCCTTCTTTTGCACGACTCTGACTGTACACAATGCAATGAACGAACCCCAAAAATGCTCTACTCTTAGAAGGTAGTAGTACGTATATTGTCCCCTCTTATGGGAGGATTGATATGTTATTATTTCTTCGACCTTACTGCACCATGATAGTGTGAATCTTATGAGTCTAGCATACATTATCTATTTTACTTTACCGCGTCGTGCTATAGTCGGCCGGGCAGGCACCTATTGTGCAAATATATGTTTTACTCTATTTAGTCGCGCTATAGACGACAGCTATTGTACTCTACCGCGCCGCGCTATAGTCGGCCGGGCAGGCACCTATTGTGCAACCACTGATCAGTTGGGTATGATAATGAGGAGGCCCACAGAGGCATATGTATGAGATGATGATGAGGCCCACAGAGGCGTATATATGTATATGATGATTTTCAAAAGGATATAAATATATGTATATGCATATGCACGTCAGGCATGACATGGTTAGTCGCCCTCAGAGGCATTCAGATGGTACATGTTGTATGTCTCTTATCCTGATGCTTATTATTGTTCTTACATTATGTTTCCTGTCTTACATACTCAGTACATTATCCGTACTGACGTCCTTTATTTGTGGACGCTGCATGCCGTGCTGCAGGTCCAGGCAGACAGATAGACGAGGCTTCCCCACCACAGTAGGCTACCCAGTTCAGCAGATATTGGCGAGATCCATCCTTCGGACTTGCCACAGTCTTGGTATGCATTTTGTTGTAGGCATTATGGGCATGTCGGGGCCCTGTTCTGACGTAGGTTGCATTATGTACGTTTTTGTAGAGGCTCATAGACAAGTGTCAATTTATGCATAGACAATTGATGGGTTGACTTATGTACAGTTGAATTGCCTTGTCGGCAAACGTATGTATTTTGTTTTATGGTTTTGCATTGCAGCCTTGTTGGCTATATTATGTACATAAGTATGTTCGTATCATGGTATGATGTCTCGGTTCATTATAATTATTGTTCGAGATTATATGCATATGAATAGGCTTATTGATAATAAGGAAAGTTAGATGAAGGGTACGCCGGCGCCCGTTGGGTAGGGTTCGGTGCTAGTCGCGGCCCTCCGTCTTGGGTCGTGACATTAATCTACGACAACAAAAGTGAAGCAATAGTCAAGTTACGAATGACTGTACATTTATTGATCAAAAATCTTCATTACAAGGCAAATCCTTAGTCAGTTTTTCCGCAACTTAAATTCGATTTTTCCCAAACTTTATATTTATTATCCAAACATCATATATAGTCATATTATGACTATATACTCATTTAAATCATGATTAACAAGTCTCATATTCATTACGTCACCTTGGGACGCACAGGGTGTAAAATACGCCCCCGGTGGATGTGTCTTCGGTATTCAAGTTGAGATCACGTACTCATTTCTCTTATGTTATGACTCTGATTTACATGCTTTCTTAGTCTTACATGCTAAATACATTTTACATACTGACGCCCTTTTCTTGGGATGTTGTGTTCATGCCCATAGGTACAGATAGACCCGGTGACGTCCCTCCCCAGTAGAGTGTTGTTCCAGCTAATTGGTCGTTGCTCACTCCTTCAGAGTAGCAATTCAAAGTCAATAGGTACTGAAGCACATGTTCTAAACATTTTGGATATGGTGGATCCCTGTCCCGACCAAGTTATGTATATATTTAACTTTATCGGTTCTCTTAGAGGCTTGCACACTAGAGTTGGTTGTATGTAAATGTCATGACCCAAACAGGTGGGCCGCGATGGGCACCCGGTGCCTTACTCAACCGAGTACCAATATAACATATCTTTCTTATCATACCATCATGGGTAATGGGCCAAAAGGGCCATCATGAGATAACCAGAACTAAACATAAGAGAATACTTGTATACGGTCGAAATGGGGCTCGATTATTGCACGAAAGATCTGGCTCGAAACGCGAAGGGTTGAAGATCGACCTCGAGTTCCATCGAAGTAGAACACGAGGTCAGAATGTCCATCCTCAAGAACATTGATCCTGTGATTCGGAACCAATCCTGACCCCAAACATGCTCGAGGGAAGATCGTCGAACCTAAATAACAGAAAGCCAGAATATCCGTAATGGGTCGAGCATCGCGGCATAAATCTCAGCCCGAATCAGTGGAACCGCTTATTTAGCAAATCAGGAGATTCTTTACCTTATATAGAGTTGTACCTAAAGAAGGATTCCCCTACTATAGGGGGGTCTAATTATTTGTAAGGACACTTTGGATCTGATCACAAAAAATAGCAATAGACTGATCTCTTTAGTTATTATTGTCTCATTATTCTATTTTCGACTTTGATTGCAACGTTTCTTGGCTCAAGGGCGATCATCCTACAAGGCCAACGCTGCCCAACTTGTGTGGTTTGCATTCATCTTTTATCATTAATTTTAATTTCAATTTGATTTCTCATTTTCGTATTAGATTAGATCACGTATCCTTAAAACCGAATATAAATTCAATTGTTATCCGATCTTGAGGGTAAACAATCTGGCTCCCACCGTGGGGCTAAGGATAATAGTGGTTATTTGATACAAATCTGCATAACACACACACTGCTTCACACTTGCTCTTTGAAGTGTCTTTGATTCCAGGCTATAATATAGAAATGTCAAACTCTCAATCGGCACCTCTGCACGTTGACAACGAGTTGGATCACCAAGGTGAAAATGACAACATAGTGCCCGGTAACGAGATCCCGATTGTTGACCCGATTGACGCTAATTCACACGTGGCAGTTGATGCGGATCCGGCTAGCGACTCCTCAAATAGAGTTCATAGAGAAGTTCGATCAGTAACTCGAAACCCCCAAAACATTGAAAGGGACGGGTTCAGCCTCCGGATGATCTTCGAAATGTTACAGGCTCAAGAGACGGCGATAGCTCAGTTATAGAAGCCAAATCCCGAACAGAGTTGAGCCCGGCCCTTCCCGAGAAATTACCCGTGGGGATGAATCAACCGTAGGAAGGTCGAATGAATATGAATCGGGGGCAAACCCCAGAATTATAAAGATGCTCGAGGAGCTGACAAAACGGATAGAATCATGGGAGAAAATGATCGACGCAAATGACAAAAAGGTGAAAACCTACAACTCCAGGTTAGACCAAATCCCAGGGGCACCCCCGGTATTAAAAGGCCTAGATTCCAGGAAGTTCGTGCAAAAACCTTTTCCACTGAGCGCGGCTCTGAAGCCAATCCCCAAGAAATTCCGTATGCCCGAAATACCCAAGTATAACAGAACGACCGACCCGAACGAGCATGTAAACTTGTATACATGTGCTATCAAAGGGAACGACCTGGAGGACGATGAGATCGAATTCGTTCTGTTGAAGAAATTTGGGAAGACCCTGTCAAAGGGAGCCATGATATGGTATCACAACTTACCTCCTAATTCTATTGACTCATTTGTTATGCTTGCAGATTCTTTTGTAAAGGCGCACGCGGGTGCCATCAAGGTCGAAACGAGGAAATCGGACCTTTTCAAAGTCAAATGAAAGGATAACAAGATGCTCAGAAAGTTCGTGTCTCGGTTTCAGATGGAAAGGATGGATCTGCCGCCAGTCACTGACGATTGGGCTGTTCAAGCTTTCACTCAGGGACTCAATATTCAAAGCTCAACGACTTCGCATCAACTAAAGCAGAACTTAATAGAGTACCCGGTTGTTACATGGGCTGACATACATAACCGGTACCAGTCGAAAATCAAAGTTGAAGACAATCAGCTCGAGGCCCCTTCGGGATCCATTTATCCCGTTAGAGCTCTTGATAGAGTCAGGAGGGATATTGATCGTGAACCAAGATCGAATAGAGATCGACATCAGCCATATCACGGGGACAGAAAAATCGGAGTATTTGGGCGGAACTCCCTAAGAAATGAAAGGAGAAATGACCAACAGCCGCGAACTCATGACCAAAAGTAGCTTCCAAAGACCCATCGGGCATAAAGAAGCACCGCGGCTATTGGAGTACAACTTTAATGTTGATGCTGTAACTATTGTATCGGCTATCGGTCTAACCAAAGATACTAAATTGCCTCGACCATTACAATCCGATCCGACCCAAAGGGATCCTAACCAAATGTGCAAATATCATGGCACTCACGGTCACAGAACGGAAGATTGTCGGCAACTAAGAGAGGAAGTAACCCGGCTACTCAATAAGGGACGTCTTCGAGAATTTCTAAGCGACGGAGCCAAAAATCATTTCAGGAACAGGAATTCTGACAAACAGATAGGGCAATAATAACCTCAACACTTCATCAACATGATCATCGGTGGAGTCAATACCCCTCAGGGGCCGATGTTGAAACGCACCAAAATATCCATTACTAGGGATAAACGGACTCGGGATTACACGCCGAAGGGAACTTTATCTTTCAACGACGAGGACGCGGAAGGGATTGTACAGCCCACAACGACGCACTGGTAATATATGTAATCGTACATAAAATTAGAGTTAAACATGTGTTAATTGATCCGGGTAGCTCAGCCAACATCATTCGATCAAGGATCGTGGAGCAACTCGGCCTTCTAGACCAAATCGTTCCTATAGTCCGAGTTCTTAACAGATTCAACATGGTATGTGAGACCACCAAGGGTGAGATAACCTTACCGATAAATACCGCTGGAACCATTCAAGAAACAAAGTTCTGTGTGATCGAAGGGGACATGAGGTACAATGCTCTATTCGGAAAACCTTGGATCCACGACATGAGAGCAGTGCCTTCGACCCGCACCAGTGTTGAAATTTATGACGGCCAGTGGAGTTAAAACAGTCTACAGGGACCAACCGGCTGCAAAAGAAATGTTCGCGATCGAAGAGGTGATGCCAGCACCAACGGTTCCAAACCAAGTGATCGAAGACAGGACGAAATAGCAATCACAGATAGCGTCTTCGGAAGATATGAACAAACAAGCGTATGTCAAGGATGATGATTATGGGATTCCCATATCTTTTATCACCCCTGATAATTTCGATGCCACTAAATCGACGGTCGAGGAACTGGAACAAGTCATGCTGCGAGTGGATTTGCCCGATCAAAAGCTATACCTGGGCACGGGGCTGAGCCCGCATCTTAGGACAAAAATTATTCAATTTCTTACAACTAACGAAGACTGTTTCGCTTGGTCCCGCCTTGATATGACAGGAATCCTATCAGAGATAACCTCTCACAAGCTAAGCCTAGATCCGAAATTCTATCTGGCTAAATAAAAAAGGAGGCCCCAGTCCGAAATCAAACATGCTTTCATCAAGTATGAGGTAACTAAACTTTTAAAGATAGGGTCTATTCGGGAGGTCAAATACCCGGATTGGTTGACTAACGCAGTGGTAGTCCCTAAGAAAGGGAATAAATTAAGAATATGTGTAGCTTACAAAGATTTGAATAAAACATGTCCTAAAGACTCTTTTCCCTTGCCCAACATCGACCGCATGATCGATGCTACTGCCGACCATGAGACCCTTAGTTTTCTCGATGCATATTTCGGATACAACCACATACGGATGGACCCAAGTGATCAGAAAAAAACATCCTTCATCACTACATATGGCACACACTGTTATAATGTAATGCCATTTGGGTTAAAAAATGTTGGTGCCACATACCAACGCCTAGTAAATCGAATGTTCGAGAAATAATTAGGGAAGTAAATAGAGGTTTATATTGATGACATGCTAGTTAAGTCCCTGCAAGCAAAGGACCATTTAAGACATTTCCAGGAAACATTTAGTATATTGAAGCAGTACAACATGAAGCTAATCCCGAAAAAATGTGCGTTTGGAGTGGGGTCGGGTAAATTCCTCGGATTCATGGCGTCAAATCAGGAAATCGAGATCAACCCTGAAAAGATCAAAGCTATGAAGATATCACATTGTAGACAATGTGAAAGTCGTGCAAAAGTTGACTGGGCGAATAGCCGTTCTGGGGCGATTTATTTCAAGGTCGTCCGACAAAAGCTACCGGTTCTTCGCACTATTAAAAAAGAAGAATGCCAGCAAGCTTTGGAGGAACTCAAAAGGTATTTATCAAGCCCGCCATTACTTCAAATACCGAAGGCGGATGAACAACTGTACCTTTACTTGGCAGTCTCGGAGATAGCGGTAAGCGGAGTCCTAGTTCGGGAAGAACAAGGTGCGCAATTTCTAATTTACTACTTTAGCAGAACCTTAGGCGAAGCTGAAACTAGGTACCCCCACCTAGAAAAATTGGCCCTCGCTTTGTTAAGTGCCTCTAGGAAACTGAAATCGTACTTCCAATGTCATCCCATATGTGTCGTAACGACTTACCCATTGAGGAATGTTATGCATAAGACCAAGCTCTCGGGCCGATTGGCCAAATGGGCCATAGAAATAAGTGGGTACGACATTGATTATCGACCTCGGACCGCCATTAAATCTCAAGTGTTGGCAGATTTTATGGCCGATTTCACACCGACCCTGATACCCGAGGTCGAAAGAGAGTTGTTAGTTGACTCAGGTTCCTCCTCGGGAATATGGACCCTCTTCACAGACGGTGCCTCGAATGCAAGGGGGTCCGGACTGGGCATCGTACTGAAGCCACCAGTAGGTAATATAATTAGACAATCTATTAAGACTGTGAAATTGACTAACAACGAGGCCGAATATGAAGCCATGATTGAAGGCCTAGAACTAGCCAAGAGCTGGGAGCAGAAGTGATCGAAGCCAAGTGTGACTCCCTTCTTGTGGTAAATCAAGTCAATGGAACGTTCGAGGTCAGAGAGGAATGAATGCAAAGGTACTTAGACAAACTGCAAGTGACATTACATCGGTTCAAAGAATGGACCATACAACATATACCTCGGGATCAAAACAGCGAGGCCAACGCCCTCGCCAGCTTGGAGTCATCGATCGAAGACGGCGAATTCGACTCGGGAAAAGTCGTACAACTTATGAGGTTAGTAGTGGAGGAAGGCCTTGCTGAGATCAACTCAACGAGCCTAACTTGGGAATGGAGGAAAAAATATGTAGAATATCTCAGCTCCAATAAGCTGCCCTTGGATCCAAAAGAGTCGAGGGCCCTGCGTACAAGGGCGGCCCGATTTAGCTTATCCGAAGACGGAATCTTGTTCAAAAGAACATTTGGTGGCCCACTCGTGATATTTTGGGACCGGGTGATACTGAGTACATTTCGAAGGAAATCCACGAGGGTACCATCAGAGCCGGTTATTACTGGGTCGATATGGAAAAAGAGTAAAGGAATTCGTTCGAAAATGTGACGAATGCCAAAGGCACGCCCCGATGATCCATCGACCCAGGGAGATGCTCCACTTAGTTTTATCACCATGGTCGTTCATGAAGTGGGGGATGGACATCATTGGCCCACTTCTGTAGGCACCTGGTAAAGCTCAATGTATACTATTTATGACTTACTATTTTTCTAAATGGGTGGAAGCTCAGGCATATGAGAAGGTTAGGGAAAAAGAAGTCATCGATTATATTTGGGATCACATCATATGCTGATTAGGAATGCCAGCCGAGATCGTATGCGACAACGAGAAGCAATTCATTGGTAGCAAAGTAACCAAATTCCTTGAAGATTACAAGATCAAAAGGATCCTATCGACACCCTACCACCCTAGTGGGAATAGACAAGCCCGATTTACCAACAAAACCATACTCTAAAGGGCGATGGAAGGACCTTATTGTATCATTAAAATCACCGGAAAGGGATCCTACAAGCTCAGAACGATGGATGGTAAACAACTACCGAACAACTGGAATATAACTCACTTAAAGAGGTATTACTGCTAAGGTGCGGCCCTGTTCTTTATTTTTTCTTTAATTTGCATTACGAACTAACGCTTGCAGGTATCAAACAAGGGGCGATGTTAGGTCTAAAAACATGTGTTGCACTCTTTTTCCCTTGGACCAGTTTAGTCACAAATGGGTTTTATGGCAAGGTTTTTAACGAGGCAACAAGTAAATCATGCTAACCTAGATTCGAAGGTCGGTAACGAATCCGTAACAACAGTATTCGAGTCCTGTCTTCGATCGACCCCGAATACTGGGGGAGGCCACTTTAGCATGGAAAGAGACTTCAGGATTGAAGGGTTGAAGATCAAAAAAAATCAATGTAAGGGCCAAACGGTCCGATGAACTGTGCTCAAATAGACTGATCGAACCTTGACACAAAACTTGTACACATACATGGTAGAATAAAGTGAAATCTCTTCTTTGCAAATGTCTTGTCTTTTAAAACTTTTCCTTTACATTGCTCAAGGAATTCCCTGCTTCCGATCCCCTAAAAGAAACGAGCCCAAGGGCCGCCTTAACCTGAGTTCAAATAATCACTCTCTCACTCGGGGACTGTTGTTCGAAAAACAAACTCAAACGGCCCAAGTTATTAGATCTCGGGGACATAAGACCTATTAGGCAACTCCCAAACTTTAAAGGCTAAGGTCGTTTTGAGTTAACAGCACTCGAAGGCACGAAGCTTGTTGGGCAACACCCGAATTAAAAGGCTAAGGCCGTTGCGAGTTAATAGCACTCGAGGGCACGAAACTTATTTGGCAATGCCCGAATTAAAAGGATAAGGCCATTCCGAGTTAACAGCACCCGAGGGCACGAAGATTATTTGGCAATGCCTGAATTAAAGGGCTAAGGCCATTCTGGGTTAACAAAACCCAAGGGCACAAAGCTTATTTGGCATTGCCTGAACTATAAAAGCTATGGCCGCATAAACACGCTTCGGAGATGTCTGAAGCCCGTAACAAAAACAACAAGGCATTGAAATTTCTTAACCGGTTCTAAAGGCAACCCTCGGCAAATTATAAACCTAAACTACTTTAGGGACGAAAGTTTTTGGTAACACCGAATCCCCACAAAGCCTCGAAAAAAAATAACGTTAAAGGTAAGGTTCGTTCGAGCCTTCGAACACAACCTAACTATTTCATGCTAAGGCATATCGATCTTTGCTAATACAAATAAAAAAGCAAAGAAAAATTTTTGAAAGCTATGAAAGGCAAGACTTATATATATATATCAAAAATCCTTTCAATAAGGACTGAATAGCCCTGATACCAAATTTTTACAAAGGCCGAGCAGCCTTGATACACAGTATTAAGCACAGAAAGGGATAAAATCGAACAGAAGCGACTTGATCTAGACTGGATCCCCCCTCATCATCAAGATTTTCGGGGTCCTCTCATTCTTCGGACCCAATTGAACCCTTAGAATCATCCTTTTCAGGATAGGCCAATTTTTTGGTCTCAGCTTCAGAAACCTTGGCATCCTCAATCTCCGCAGATAAGTTAAAACCTCGAGCATGGACTTCCTTGAGGGCCTGCCTACGGGAGTGCCACTTCATATGCTCGACCATATTTTTTGATTGGTCTTGAGCCGCTTCGACATCAGACTTTTACTGAGCCATCATTTCATCAGCTTCGGCTTTGATCACGGCGGCTTCCGACTTGGCCATTTTAAGCTCCTTGGTCCTTTTAGTCTGGATCTCAGCTTTTTCCTTTGCCGCTCTAAGCTAGGTCTCTGCTGAGGTTAGTTGTATCCGAGCTGCCTCTTTTTTTTAGGCTAGACGATCCATCTTGCCTCTCACTCATCGGCCTCAGCTTTAACCACATCTATCTCAGTTCGAAGCTGATCGATCAGATCGAGTTTTTGTTAGACCTGTGGATTTTGACCATCAGTCACTAAATCAAATACATATCACTTACGTCATGAGTCTATTGTCACTTATCAGAGTAAGAATCGGAAGCTCGTATAGTGAGAATCTGGGGCTCATATCATTTCTCGTCATTACTCTCCGAAAAATGAGGGGACTATCTGTATACGGTCGAAATCGGGCTCCACTATTGCACGACAGATCAGGCTCGGAATGCGAAGGGTTGAAGATCAACCCTGAGTTTTATCGAAGCAGAACACGAGGTCAGAATATCCGCCCTCGAGAACACTGAGCCCGTGATTCGGAACCGATCCTGACCCCAAACATGCTCGAGGAAAGATCGTCGAACCTAAATAATGGAAAGCTAGAATATCCGTAATGGGTCAAGCATCACAGTGTGAATCTTGGCACAAATCAATGGAACCGCTTAATTAGCAAATCAGGAGATTATTTACCTTATGTAGAGTTGTACCTAAAGTAGGATTTCCCTACTATATAAAGGGGGGTCTAATTATTTGTAAGGACACTTTGGATCTGATCACTAAAAATAGCAATAGAATGATCTCTTTAGTTATTATTGTCTCATTATTCTATTTTCGACTCTGATTGCAACGTTTCTTGGCCCAAGGGCGATCATCCTACAAGGCCAACACTGCCCAACTTGTTTGGTTTGCATTCATCTTTTATTATTAATTTTAATTTCAATTTAATTTCTTATTTTTATATCAAATTAGATCACATATCCTTAAAACCGCGTATAAATTCAATTATTATCCGATTTTGAGGGTAAACAATACTCGACCCAACATGGAACACAAACTTATACATGTGACATATTGGCCTACAAGGCCGACATGATCATTTGTACACTCAAAATGTAAGCTTCTAAGAGTACATAAAAGTCATAAAGCTGGGATAGGCCCCGCCATACCAATCTATACATGTCCAAAGCACACTGACCAAATAGGCAACTCCGGAGCAAGTGGAGTGCACCAACACCTTCCATTGAGCTAATAGCCTACTAGGAGGATTGTCAACCTATCTATCGAGACCTGCGGGCATGAAATGTAGCATCCCAGGCAAAAGGGACATCAATACAAATAAAGTACTAAGTATGTAAGGTATAAGAGCAGTATATAAAAGACATGAAAGAAACATGGAGTAAAAAACTAAACCTGTAAATTTGAATAGCTCTATGAATTATGAAATATTTATAATGTCATGCATATGCGTATAAATATTATATCATGCATAGGTATATGCATACATAACATCATCAAGCCTCTGAGGGCATCCCATCATATCATCTCACGTAACGACCCGGCCGGTAGTTTTAAGAGTTGTAGCCCTGTTCTCCCATTTACTGCTCATTTTGTACTTTAAGCTGTTATGAGACTTGCTGGGTAAGTCGGTTCGGGTCTGATAAAATTTCAGAATGAAATGAGACACTTAGTCTCAAGGTTGAAAGCTTAAGTAGAAATGATTGAATGGATGTTGATCTTTGAGTAAACGACTACAGAAAGGAGTTTTGATGGTTTTTTTAGCTCCGTTAAGTGATTTTCTCCTTAGGAGCACGTCTTGATTGTGATTTGGAGGTCCGTATTGGAATTAGGCTTGAAATGGCGAAAATTAGGATTTTTGGAAAGTTTGACCAGGAGTGGACTTTTTTATATCAAGGTCGGATTCCGATTCCGGAAGTTAGAGTAGGACTGTGGTGTCATTTGTGACTTGTGTGCAAAATTTGGGGTCAATCGGATGTGATTTGATAGGTTTTGGCATCGTTTGTAAAAATTGGAAGTTCAAAGTTCATTGGCTTGAATCTATATGCGATTCATGGTTTTGATGTTGTTCGAGGTGATTTGCAGGCTCGACTAAGTTCGTATGATGTTTAAGGACTCGTTGGTATGTTTGGTTGAGGTCTCGGGGGCTTTGGGTTGATTTCGGATGGTTATCGGATCAATTTGAAGTTTGAGGGAATGTTGAAGCTCACCAGCTTCTGGTGTAATCACACTTGCAGAGTGGGGATCGCAGGTGCGTTCTCGTAGAAGCAAGAAGGGAACCGCAGAAGCGGCTAGGGTATAAGTGAGTAGAGGTCGCAGGTGCGAGGTTATTCCCACACCTGCGTGGTCACAGATGCAGCATGAAGGGTGTAGAAGTGGAACTGGGCTGGCCTGGGCAGGGCGCAGATGCGAGGGGTTAACCACATCTGCGAGCCCGCAAGTGCGAGCGAGGCTTCGCAGATGCGGATTTGAGGGAGAGGCCTGTTTCCACTGAAGCGGATGGAAGACGCAGAAGTGGCTGCGCAGGTGCGGAACCTGGAGCACAGATCTAGGCCTGGGGGAGTTAAGTGATTTCTGTAGAAGCAGAGGATTTACTGCAGAAGCAGTTTCACAGGTGCAGATACTTGGTCGCAGGTACAAAAAGCCTGGGCAGATTATTAAAACAAGGGTTCACGATTTTAGCTTCATTTCAAGCATTTCAAGCATTTCAAGCATTTCCAGCACGGTTTAGGCGTTTTATGAGAGGGTTTGAAGACATGCTACGGGCATGTGTCTTGGATTTCAAAGGGAGTTGGGATGACCATCTTCCACTCATAGAGTTTTCCTATAACAATAGCTACCACTCCAGTATCAAGATGGCCCCATACGAGGCACTATACGGGAGGAGATGTAGATCACCAGTTGGATGGTTCGAAATTGGTGAAACTGAGTTGTATGGGCCAGATCTGATCCACCAAGCCATCAAGAAAGTAAAAGTGATACAGGAACAATTGAAAACGGCGCAAAGCAGGCAAAGGTCCTATTCTGATGTCCGACGCCGTGATTTAGAGTTTGAGGTTGGTGATTAGGTGTTCCTGAAAGTCTCACCAATGAAGGGTGTCATGCGCTTTGGGAAGAAAGGTAAACTGAGTCCAAGATACATCGGTCCGTACAAAGTTCTTCAACGAATCGGCCATGTTGCTTATGAGCTAGAATTGCCATCCGAATTAGAATTTGTCCATCCGGTATTCCATGTATCCATGTTAAGGAAATGTGTCGGAGATCCTTTTCAGGTCGTCCCCATCGAGGATGTACAGGTTACGGAGGATCTAACATATGAAGAAGTGCTAGTGGCTATACTAGACCGACAAGTCCGTAAGCTAAGAACAAAAGATGTAGCTTCCGTTAAAGTATTGTGGAGGAAAAAGCATACGGAAGAAATGACGTGGGAAGCAGAGGAAGAGATGAAGTCTAAATATATGTACCTGTTCCAGAATATAGATAATGAGGATGGCGAGGGAACGTAGAATGCATTGAAAAGAGAAACGTCTTTACGAGGTAAGCCATAACTTGAGAATACTTCATTTTAGCGCAGAATGATAATATGCTGATAATGTACATGTCCATAAGTTTGCATACTCTTGTAAAACCATATGTTGAGTAAAAACCCCGTAGATCCTTACATTCGAGGACGAATGTTCCTAAGGGTGGGAGAGTGTTACAACCTGTAGTTTCGTACGTTACACCCCGTCGTAAGATAGTCTATATGTATAGAGCCTAAGAACCAGAAAAGAGTTCAAAAAGTTAAGAATAGAGCAAAGGGCTTCGCAAAGATGGGTTTGCTACCGCAAAACCCACATGCGAGGCGCATTTCTCGCACTGAAATCGCAAACTGAGATAGATTTCTGGGCAGAAATCTATGCCAGAAATGCGGTCAGTATGCGACCGCATACTGAAAATGCGGGCCGCAAATCTGACATCTTCCATTGCAGAATGAGACAGATTTCTGGGCTGAGAACTGCGACCAAAATGCGAACCGCATGTTATGTTTGCAACAAGAATGCAGTAGCATATTTGACAGGCGTCAGACATGTGTATTATTTATTTGCCAAATTAAAGGGCTAGTATAAAAGGCTCCAAGGTCGGCCAAGAGAGTTATTTCATCTTCATTCTAGACCTCCACAGTGAAATAGAATACCTACGACCCCTTCTCAAAGAACCCCATGAACCCTAATCGAATTTCTCTCTTCCAAGTTCTAAATTGAGAGTAAAAGCTAGAGATTAAAGAAACTAAGGAGAAGCCCTAACTGATTCTGCTTCTTCCAAGCCCTAATTTGGAGTAGCCCTAGAAATTGAAGAACCAAGGAAGAAGGCTAAGTTATCCAACATGCAAGGTAAGTTACTACACTCTCTTCTACATTCTTTCTCTTGGAGATCGATTCTATGCATGTAAGAACTCGTGGGAATGGTAAATGGAAGCCATGGGTTCAAGTTAATTACTGCTAATGGGTTGGGTTATGGTTGTTTAGGGTTGTTGTTGAGCTGCATGTGTTACTACTATGTTTGTGAAGTTTTATAAGAAGAAAGGTGTGGAGAAGCACCATACGAATTTAGGGGATTGTGATTAATGATAGCTATGACGCTCAGAGGGTAACGGTTGAATTGTTCTTTATTTGTAGACTAAGGAATAAGGAATTGTAACAATTGTGTAGCTTGAGGAACTGGTGCAGTATATACCAGGTATGTAAGACTATACCATTCTTTCTTTGCACGACTCCAAATTATACAAACGTAATGAGCGTACGAGCCATCAAAGATACTCTATTCTTAGAAGCTAGGGTGCCTTTATTTGTTTCCCCTCTTATGGAAGGATATATATATATATATATGTTTTGTTATTTCTTCGACCTTACGTCGCCATGAAAGTATGATTTATAAGAGCTCCAGCATGCATTGTATATGTTTCATCCTACCGAGCCTTATGAAGGCCGGGTATGTTGCTACCGAGCCTTATGAAGGCCGGGTACGTTGTGACTGAGCCTAATACGGCCGGGTATGATATGATGATGATGGAACCCATAGAGGCATATATATATGATGATGGTAAGGCCCACAGAGGCGTATGTATATGATGAATTTAAAAAGGGTATAAATATATATGTATGTATATGCATGTGCACATCAGGCATTGTTATGATTAGTCGCTCTCAAGGTATTTCGGTTGGTACAGGTTATATGTTTCTTATTTCGACTCATGTTACTGTTCTTATATTATGTTCTCCTGTCTTACATACTCATTACATTATTCGTACTGACGTCCTTTTATGTGGACGTTGCATGTCGTGCTGCAGGTCCAGGCAGACATCTAGACGAGGCTCCCCCACCGTAGTGGGCTATCCAGTTCAGCAGATATTAGCGAGATCCCTCCTTCGGACTTGCCGCAGTTTTGGTATGCATTTTGTTATAGGGATTATGGGCATGTCGGGGCTCTGTTCCGACGTAGGTTGCATGTTGTATGTTCCAATAGAGGTTCATAGACAAGTGTCAATTTATGCGTAGACAAGCGTTGGGTTATGTACGGACAATGGGATGACTTATGTACAGTTGGAACTGCCTTGTCGGCAAACGGATGTATTTTGTTGTATAGTTTTGTATCGCAGCCTTGTTGGCATATTATGTATATAAGTATGTTCACATCATGGTATGATATTTCAGTTCATTATGATTATTGTTCAAGATTGTATGTGTATGATAAGCCTTATAGATAATAAGGAAAGTTAGATGAAGGGTACGCCGGTGCCCGTTGAGTAGGGTCCGGTGCCAGTTGCGGCCCTCTGGGTTGGCTCGTGACAGTTAGTGCTGTAAGGACCCACAGAGGTCATGTACATGTTGAATTATCTGCTAAAATGTTGTTTTGTACTCAGTCACAATTTTACTTGTTTATTATGTCTCAGTCTCGTTCCTTGCTGATTCATTATATCATTTCTGTTGGGGCTGACTTTCATTACTGAGAGACCAGAGAGATTTATGACTGAGTGAGGCCGAGGGACTAATCTTGAGATAGTAATACTATAGCACGTGAGTTGTACGTGCAGATCCAGATATTGTACTATAGCACGTGAGTTATCCGTGCAGCACGTGAGTTGTCCGTGCGGATCCAGATATATACTATAGCATGTGAGTTGTCCGTGCAGCACGTGAGTTGTCCGTGTGGATTATAGCTCTTGGGCTGAAGGATCCCCTCCGGAGTCTGCACACACCCCCAGTGAGTGCAGGTACCTACTGAGTGCGAGTGTCGAGTGCCGGGTGCTGAGTGAATAGGAGGGCTGAGTGACTGCGGCCCTAAGAGAATGCATTTGATTTCATCATTGTTACACTTAGATTCCATGTATCACTATCTCGAAATTTTTGAAAGATATTACACTCTGTTTCACTTAAACTTGCTAGGGAATACCTGTTTGACCTAATTCATCGAACTTGAGAGCATGCCTACTTTCCTATGTTGAAATCACTGTAATTGAACTATAACTATGAAGCTCGTCACTACTTATATTCCTTATTTAGTCTTGTTACTTACTGAGTTGGTTGTACTCACGCTACACCCTACACCTTGTGTGCAGACCCAGGTGCATCCGGTCATGGCGGTTGCTGAGTTGTGGAGTTCAATTTTTCGGAGACTATCGAGGTATCTGCTTGGCGTTTCGCAGACTTGTTTCTCCTTCCCTATCTTTTCACTTATTGCATTTAGTTTCAGATTACCATAGACAGTATTTTCCGGACTCGTGATGTATGGATGCTCATGTACTCCGTGACACCCCGATGTTGGGAATTTCCGCATTGTATTTTGGGTTTCTATCTTGTTTATGAAATCTTTTATTGTTTAAAGTGCTTAAATTCATTTTCTGCTAAAAGTGTTGGAAATATTTTTAAATGTCGACTTGGCTAGTACCACGATAGGCGCCATCACGACAGGTTCGATTTTTGGGTCGTGACAAATTGGTATCAGAGCTTAGGTTACATAGGTCTCACGAGTCATGAGTAGGTTTAGTAGAGTCTTGCAGATCAGTACGAAGATGTCTGTACTTATCTTCGAGAGGCTGCCGAACCCTTTGGAAATTTCAATTCTTATATTCTTGTCGTGCAGATTTTTTGTTTCCGGTAACTAAACTTTGGAATTCTATTCTCTCACGGATGGTGAGGACACGTGCTACTGAACAGTATGGACAGCCACCAGTACCACCAGTTAGGGCCACGAGAGGCTGATGTCGCGAGCACCTGCAGATCCACTAGTTGCCCTAGCTCAGGAGCAGGTTCCAGATGTAGTTGAGCCAGTGGGGCCAGCTCAGGCACCAGCTATGCCCATTGTGATTCTAGGCCTTCATTAGGCTTTGGCCCAGATATTTACGATTTTCACTGGCCTTGCTCAGTTGGTATCGGCTCAAGCCGTGCCAGCCACTTCTCAGGCTGGGGAGGTACTCATACCCCCGCTGCCCGTACTCCAAAGCAGGCGATGTAGGGACTTCAAACACCGGAGGTACTGCCCGCCCAGCCGGTTGCAGCTGCTCAGGCCCTGATGGTCCCAGTTATGGCTGATGACGAGCAAAGGAGATTTGAGAGATTTGGGAGGCTTTGGCCTCCATCATTTAGTGGTGCTGAGTCGGAGGTGCCTAGGGCTTCTTAGACTAGTGCCAGCGGATGCTTCGTACAGTAGGTATTCTGGAGACCTTGTTCACTACTTTTTAGTTTTCTTGGGCTGCCTTCAGATGGGGGGAGGCTTATGAGAGGCGCAAGCTGGTCAGTGCAACACAACCTACATGGCAGGAGTTCTCCGTTCTCTTCTTGGAGAAGTTCGTGCCGCAGCCTCACAGGGAGCTGCGCAGACAGTTTGAGAAGCTTCGACAGGATGGCATGTTTGTGACCCAGTACGAGATGAGGTTTTTTGAGTTAGCTCACCACGCATTTGGGTTGGTTCCCATTGATAGGGAGAGGATCATGAGGTTCATTGATGGCCTCACGTTTCAGCTACGGTTGTTTATGACTAAGGAGAGGGTATCTAGTGGAACTGCTAACGAGGTGGTTGGCATTGCTCGGTAGATAGAGATTTACGTCCGTAGCCAAGAGCGCGGTGATAGGGAGGCCAAGAGGCCTCGAGGTTTGGGAAGTTTTGATGGTGTGCACCTTTTGGGGGGCAGTTATACCACAGCAGGGGTCGTCCTTATAGGCCGGCTCAGACGACTTGTCCAGCTCATCGTGGCGCATTAGCTAGCCACGGTTCTGATCACTTAGGCCAATCTTCATTCAATGCACTACCAGCGCAGAGTTCTCACCATGCTTTGTCCACTCAGGTTTCTACAGGTAGTTCCACGGGGTATCAAGAGCAGCATTTTCGTCAGAAGAGGGGTTTTTTCGAGTGCGGAGACTTTGGTCATATCAAGAGAGATTGCCCTAGGTTGTTGAGTGGGGCTCCATAGAAGAGTTCTCGGTCGATGGCACCAGAACCAGCAGTTACACCACCCACCCACCCAGCTCGGGGTGGGGCCCAGGCAGCTAGAGTTCGCTCTAGAGAGGGAGGCCGATCAGGGGGCGGTTAGGCCCGATTCTATGCTATCCCTACCATACTAGATATTGTTGCCTCCGATGCAATGATCACAAGTATTCTCTCAGTATGCCACAGAGATGCCTCTACATTATTTGACCCTGGTTCCACTTATTCATATGTATCATTGTAGTTTGCTCATTATCTGGATATGCCCCGTGAGTTTATTTGTTTCATCTGTTTGTGTATCTAAGCCAGTGGGTGATACTATTGTTTAGATCTTGTATATCGGTCGTGTGTAGTGACTATTGGGTGATTGGAGACTATAGTTGATCTCTTATTGTTTAGTACGGTGGACTTTGATGTACTCTTTGGTATGGATTGGTTGTCTCCATGTCATGCTATTCTGGATTGTCACGCTAAGACCGTGACATTGGCGATGTCGGGGTTGCCAAAGATTGAGTTGAGAGGTTCCTTAGACTATGTCCCCAGCAGAGTGATTTCATATTTGAAGGCCCAGTGGATGGTTGGGAAGGGTTATTTATCTTATTTGGCCTTTGTGAGGGATGTTGGTGCTGATTCTCCTGCTATTGATTTTGTTTCGGTGGTGCGAGATTTTCCGGATGTGTTTCCTGCAGATCTACCGGGCATGCCGCCCGACAGAGATATTGACTTTGGGTTTGATTTATTACTGGTCACTCAACCCATTTCTATTCTACCTTATCGGATGGCCCCAGCGGAGTTGAAAGAATTAAAGGAAAAGTTGCAAGAGTTTCTCGATAAGGGCTTCATTTGGCCTAGCGTGTCGCCTTGGGGTGTTCCTGTCCTGTTTGTGAAGAAGAAGGATGGTTCTATGTGAATGTGTATTGACTATCGCCAGTTGAACAAGGTTACAGCGAAGAATAGGTATACATTGCCACGTATTGATGACCTATTTGATTAGCTTCAGGGTACCAGGGTGTTCTCTAAGTTAGACTTGCGTTCAGGCTATCATCAGCTAAAGATTCGGGAACCAAATATCCCGAAGACTGCTTTCAGGACTCGGTATGGTCATTACGAGTTCCTTGTGATGTCCTTTGGGCTGACCAACGCCCCAGCAGCATTCATGCACTTGATGAACAGTGTATTTTAGCCTATCTTGACTCTTTCATCATTGTGTTTATTGACGACATTCTGGTGGACTCCCGGAGTTGGGAGGATCATGAGCAGCACCTGAGGACTGTGCTTCAGACCTTGAGAGAAAAGAAGTTATATGCAAAATTTTCAAAGTGTGAATTCAGGCTAGATTCAGTGGCATTTTTGGGCCATGTAGTATCGAATAAGGGGATCAAGGTATATCCAAAGAAGATTGAAGCAGTGCAGAGTTGACCTAGACCGTCCTCAACTACGGAGATCCGGAGATTTCTTAGCTTGGTGAGGTATTACCGTCGATTTGTAGAGGGTTTCTTGTCTATTGCAGCACCTATTTACCATATTGACCCAGAAGGGTGCTCCGTTCAGGTGGACCGAGGATTGTGAGGAGAGCTTTCAAAAGCTCAAGACTGCTTTGACTATAGCCCCAATGTTAGTGTTGCCTACTGGTTCGGGGTCCTATACGGTATATTGTGATGCGTCATGCATTGGTCTCGGCGCGGTGTTGATGCAAGACGGTAGGGTGATTGCCTATGCGTCTAGACAGTTGAAGGTGCATGAGAAGAACTATCATGTTCATGACTTAAGTTAGCAGCTATTGTTCATGCCTTAAATATCTGGTGGCACTATTTGTATGGTGTTCCTTGTGAGGTTTTCACCGATCACCGTAGTCTACAACATATGTTTAAACAGAAAGACCTTAACATGCAGCAATAGAGATGGTTGGAGTTGTTTAAGGATTATGACATCACCATTCTCTATCATCTCGGGAAGGCCAATATGGTGGCCGATGCCTTGAGTCACAAGGCGGAGAGTTTGGACAGTTTAGCATATCTACCAGTATCAGAGAGGCCTTTAGCCTTGGATGTTCAGGCCTTGGCCAACCAGTTTGCCAAATTGGATGTTTCCGAGCCGAGTAGAGTGTTGGCATGTGTGGTTTCTCAGTCTTCTCTCTATGATCGTATCATGGAGCGTCATTATGATGATCCCCATCTACTAGTCCTTAAGGAAACGGTTCGGCACAATGATGCCAAGGAGGTCACTATTGGAGATGACGGTGTATTACGGATGCAGGGCAGGCTATGTGTGACAAATGTAGTAGGGTTGCATGAGTTGATTCTCCAAGAGACTCATAGTTTGCGGTACTCCATTCATCCAAGTGCCGCGAAGATGTATCAGGATTTGAGACCGCACTAGTGGTGGAGGCGGATGAAGAAGGATATAGTGGGGTTTGTAGCTTGGTGCCTCAACTGTCAGCAAGTGAAGTATGAGCATCAGAGACCGGGCGGATTGCAACAGAGGTTAGAGATTCTAGAGTAGAAATGGGAGCGGATCACCATAGATTTTGTAGTTAGGCTCCCACGGACTTCAAGGAAGTTCGGTGGTATTTCGGTGGTTGTGGATCGGTTGACCAAGTGCGCACACTTTGTTCCAGTTGGGACTACTTATTCTTCGGAGCAGTTGGCTGAGATTTACATCCGAGAGATTGTTCGCCTGCATGACGTGCCAGTGTCCATCATTTCAGATCGGGGCACCAGTTCACATCATAGTTTTGCAAAGCCGTGCAGCGGGAGTTGGGTACCCAGGTTGAGTTGAGCACAGCATTTCACCCTCAGATAGAAGGATAGTCCGAGCGCACTATTCAAATATTGGAAGATATGCTACGCGCTTGTGTCATTGATTTTGGGGGTTCTTGGGATCAGTTTCTGCCACTCGCAGAGTTTGCCAACAACTATAGCTACCAATCAAGCATTCAGATGGCTCCGTATGAGGCTTTGTATGGGAGATGGTGTAGACCTCTGATGGGTTGGTTTGAGCTTGATGGGGATAGGCTATTGGGTACTGACTTGGTCCAGGATGCTTTGGACACGGTTAGATGATTCAGGAGCGGCTTCGCACGGCGCAGTCTAGACAGAAGAGTTATGCTGACAGGAAAATCTGTGATGTTGCTTACATGGTTGGGGAGAAGGTACTACTCAAGGTTTCACTCATGAAGGGCGTCATAAGGTTCAGAAAGAAGGGCACATTGCACCCTCGGTATATTGGGCCGTTTGAGGTACTTTAGAGGATTGGGGAGGTGACTTACAAGCTTGCCTTGCCACCCAATTTGTCGAGTGTGCATCCAGTGTTTCCTGTTTCTACGTCGGCGATCCGTCTCATGTTCTGGATTTCAGCACTGTTCAGTTGGACGGTGATTTGACTTATGATGTGGAGCCGGTCGCTATATTAGATCGACAGGTTTGAAAGTTGAGATCAAAAGGGCATAGCTTAAGTGAAGGTGCAGTGGAAAGGTCAGCCAGTTGAGGAGGCTACATGGGAGACCGAGCACGAGATGCGGAGCAGATATCCACACCTATTTAAGACTCCGGGAATGTTTCTATACCTCTTCGAGGACGAACATTTGTTTAAGAGGGGGAGGATGTAACGACCCGGCCGGTCATTTTGAGAGTTGTAGCCCCGTTCCCCCATTTACTACTCATTTTGTACGTTATAGTTGTTATGTGACTTGTCGGGGTAGTCGGTTTGGGTCTGATGAGATTTCAAAATGAAATGAGACACTTAGTCTCAAGGTTGAAAGCTTAAGTTGAAATAATTGACCTGATGTTGATCTTAGAGTAAACGACTCTAGAACGGAGTTTGGATTGTTCTGTTAGCTCCGTTAGGTGATTTTGGACTTAGGAGCGCATCCGGGTTGTGATTTAGAGGTCCATAGTGGAATTAGGCTTGAAATGGCGAAAGGTAGGATTTTTCGAAAGTTCGATCAGGAGTGGACCGTTTGATATCGGGGTCGGATTCTGATTCCGAAAGTTGGAGTAGGTCTGTGGTGTCATTTATGACTTGTGTGCAAAATTTAGGGTCAATCGGATGTGATTTGATAGGTTTCGGCATCATTTGTAGAAATTGGAAGTTCAAAGTTCATTAGGCTTGAAGCTATGTTTTTTCCAAGTGATTTGAGGGCTCGACTAAGTTCGTATGATGTTTTGGGACTCGTTGGTATGTTTGGTTGAGGTCCCGAGGGCCTCAGGTTGATTTTGGATGGTTATCGAATCGATTTGAAGTTTAAGGGAATGCTGAAGCTCACCAGCTTCTGGTGTAACCATTCCTGCGGGGTGGGGATCGCAGGTGCATTCTCGCAGAAGCGAGAAGGGAACCGTAGAAGCAGCCAGGGTGGAAGTGAGCAGAGGTCGTAGGTGCGAGGTTATTTCGGCACTTGCGTGGTCGCAGATGCAGCGTGAAGGGCGTAGAAGCGGAGCTGGGCTGGCCTGGGCAAGGCGCAGGTGCGAGGGGTTAACTGCATCTGCGAGCCCTCAGGTGCGAGCGAGGCTCCGCGGATGGAAGGCTAACGAAGCGGCTCCGTTGGTGCGGAACCTGAAGCGCAGATATGGGCCTGGGGGAGTTAAGTGATTTATGAAGAAGCGGAGAAATTATTACAGAAGCGGTTTCGCGGCGTGGACACTTGATCGCAGGTGCAAAAGCCTGGGCAGATTATTAAAACAAGGGTTCGCGATTTTGGCTTCATTTCAAACATCTCAAGCACGGTTTAGGCGATTTTTGAGAGGGTTTTTGAGGGGATTCTTGAGGTAAGTCCCTTGAGCTCATTTTTTATCAATAATATTGCTTCCCCATTGATTTTCCCACCTAGTTGGTGTGTATTTAAGGCGTAGATTGGGAGTTTGAGGCTACGGATTTGGAGAGCTAAATTTGGGGATTTGGGTAAGGATTTGGTGTTGGATTTTGATGAATTTGGTATGGATAGACTCATGGTTGTGTGGCCTTTATGGTTTTGTGACTTTTATCAAATTTCGTGACATGGGCCGGGGGGCGACTTTTAAGCTTATTTTTTATTTTGATTAACAGTTTAGCATTTTCTTATGAAGTTGATTCCTTTAGCCTGTAATCATTATATCGCATTGTTTATGGCTAGATTCGAGGCATTCGGAGGCTGCTTCGCGGGGCAAGGGTGTGTTGGAGTAAGGATTTTCTCGAATTGAGGTAAGTTACAGTTCTAAATTTGGTTCTGAGGGTACGAAACCCCATATTACGTGTCATGTATTTGGTTTTGAGGTGACGCACATGCCGAGTGACGGGCGTGTGGGCATGCACCATAGAAATTGCGACTTGGTCAAATTCCGTGGAATCGTGTAGTTGTATAATATGTTGTTATCTGTATATTCTCCATGTAGTAGAGAAATTGAACCACAAATCATGTTAATAAATCATGTTTAGACTTTGTGTTGGCACTGTAGGGACCCACTGAGGTCGTGTACATGTTGAATTATCTGCTAAATTGTTGTTTTGTACTCAGTCACAGTTTTACTTGTTTATTATGTATCAGTCTCTATTGTTCCTTGCTGATACATTATATCATTTCTGTTGGGTCTGACTTTCATGACTACTGAGAGCCCGAGAGACTGGAGAGGTTCATGACTGAGTGAGGTTGAGGGCCTGATAGTGAGATAGTAATACAATAGCACGTGAATTCTCCGTGCAGATCCAGATATTGTACTATAGCAGGTGAGTTTTCTGTGCGGATCCAGATATTATACTATAGCATGTGAGTTGTCCGTGCGGATTATAGCGCTTTGGCTGAAGGAGCCCCTCCGGAGTCTGCACACACCCCCAGTGAACGCAGGTACCTATTGAGTGCGAGTGTCGAGTGCCGGGTGCTGAGTGAATGGGAGGGCTGAGTGACGGCGGCCTTGAGAGGATGCATTTGATTTCATCATTGTTACACTTAGATGCCATGTATCACTATCTCAAAATTTCTGAAAGATATTACACTCTGTTTCACTTAAACTTGCCAGGGAATAACTGTTTGACCTAATTCATCGAACTTGAGAGCATGCCTACTTTCCTATGTTGAAATCACTGTAATTTAACTATAACTGTGAAGCTCGTCACTACTTTCATTCTTTATTTATTCTTGTTACTTACTGAGTTGGTTGTACTCACGCTACACCCTACACCTTGTGTGTAGACCCAGGTGCATCCGGTCACGGCGGTTGCAGAGTTATGGAGTTCGGTTTTTCAAAGACTATCGAGGTAGCTGCTTGGCGTTTCGCAGACCTTGTTTCTCCTTCCCTATCTTTCCACTTATTGTATTTAGTTTCAGATTATCATAAACAGTATTTTCCGCACTCGTGATGTATAGATGCTCATGTACTTCGGGACACCCCGATGTTGGAGATTTTTGCGTTGTATTTTGGGTATCTATCCCGTTTATGAAATCTTATATTGTTTAAATTGCACAAATTCATTTTCTGTTAAAAGTGTTGGAAATATTTAAAATGTCAGCTTTCGTAGTATCACGATGGGCACCATCACGACAGGTTAGGATTTTGGGTCGTGGCATCTCGGCCTCTGTGGGCGAAATCATAACCATGTGCCAGCTGATCAGGTGGTGGTGCATATATAGCGCCATATCCTTTCCCCATACCCCATATACATATAATATACGTATATATAACGCCATCTGGTTATGGGTCAATATACATGTATAAATAAATGTAATGCATAAGAAGTAAGTCAATAAGATATCTCGGGATGTCATAAGATCAATATGCCTTCGGTTAATATCACGAAATAACCTTTATCAGTTATGTATTTTCTGAGACCCATGAACAGACAATATAATAATGGGACATATGGGGAATTAAGAACATAAGCAACCCTAGTACTTCTAAGAATAGAGCCATTTGTGAAAGCTGCGTGCTTGCTTGTTTCGGTTGTATCATGCCAAAATGAAAGAAGGGATAGACTTAACATACCTAAACTCCGTTGAGTCCTTAATACCTTCCAAGCAATTCTTCAAACAACTCAACTCAACTCAATCTACAATAGCATAAGGAGATTCAAAATCAGTGCTGAGTAAAGGCTAAGTCCGCAACTTAAACTAGTAGCTCGTTTATGTAAATTTGGGCAGCATCTCCCCTGTAAAAATGGCCTCCTTCAATACCATATATCAACAACAACAACCGTAGAAATTCATCAACATATAAATATCAATAACAAGACACCATATAACAACAACAAGTCACAACTACTTCACGACGAGCGGCAAGCTCCCATTGGAATCCGTAAACCCATATCACCCCTTATAGACTTCTTATATTAACTTAAAAGTATCATTAACATGATAATGAAGTCATTCACAAATTCCATCCGTGCCTTTGTGCTCATAGGGTTGCTTCTGAACTGAAATTTTTTACTATCTTCCCAGTGGCACCGTCTTTTATTTTCGTAACACTTATACGGTACCTTTAATAACCCCAACTCCTATCTGAATATTTCTTAAGGACTACGACGTCATATCTGCGAGACTGAATTCACTAAGGGGCTCATTACATTTATCTTGCATGATCTGTTGATTTATCTGTATCTTCTTGTCTAGCCATAACTAGACTTCTCCTGAATCAACTACTAACTACTCGTTGGTCCATTCTCATATCTATATTCCGTGTAATCTCTCTTGGGTTATTTCCTTTGTCTTAACTAACCTTTTGGACTGGCTCCTTATGTATCCAGTGTTCATTTGCACTTATTTATCATTAACATCCTGGGCGGGAACCCTTACTGCCTCTCGCCGGTATCGTGCTTGCATAATGTTCTGGAGTTGTAACATATTTGTATAATCTAAATAAATGCAATCTCATTCCGTTCGCCTTTTTACCACATTCTTCCCTTACTATTCTGTAGTTACCTGAACCATATAAATCTTACTTAATACCATATCACACCATATTCCCCCTCTTTCTTCATCTTTTGTGTCTTTCAACATCTTCACTAACTCTTACTCTCCTTGCGGTAACCCTTTTGTACCAAGGATAATGAAATTTCTTACTCACGAGGGTGACACCTAGTGTAGCTGGCACAATTAGTCCCTTAAGCTTAATTCTGCTCACAGTGCTTGCTTTAGGGAAACGTCCTCCTGAATGCCCTTTAAAGGTTATTCTTCTGTTGTCTATTCTATTATCGCCGGAACACGATCTCTAAAATTCTCACGATGCCGACAATTATCAAATCATTCGGTCCCTAATTCATGTTCAGTTTATCTTGTTCACCAGCCCATACTGATTTCTATTACTCCGGGGTTTAACTTTTTTTTTTTTTGGTAATTATGTTGGAGTCACCAACTTATTTCTCGAAATGAGGATATGACTTCATGAATTATACCCTTTTATTGATTCAAGGCATGTATCATTGTCTTTCCCTTCACTTGACTATAGACTCTGTCATTCTGTCATATTTTGATTTACCGTTATTACCCATTTATCACATCTTACTCATAATGATTCATTTACTCTCTTCTTATTCTCCGTCTAATATTTATGTCTATCACTTTCCCTTTGCTTCATCTCACTGGCTCTTCGGGTCGCCTAACATACTCTTTTTTCCTAGGGGCAGGAGTCATACTAAGGTAAATATTTATCCCTTCTAGGATTCCATTGCCTATCTTCTGAAATTTTTGAACATTTTAGTATTCATTTCTGACTGTTCTATTCTAGAGTGCACCATCTGGATGTCTCACAAGGAGTTCTATTACCACGTTTGCACTATCCTTCGAAAATGTTAGCTAATAATAACAATCCATCTACCATTTTGGGTTACTGTAAACCCAACTGGATCCTGATATTCCATCCTTCTCTTAAACTATATTTGTTAGCTCCCATAGGACATAACTGAGATGGGTGTGGCCAATTGTATATATCTTTGTTACTATTGAAAGTAACTCATAATGCTTATATTTCTCTGACTGAATTGTAAATACTGGTAATCTTCACTAACTGGGTACCTCGTACCCTTCTTCACCTTGCTTCTTTTACTTGTTGAAACGTGTATCTACCTTCTAATTCTCTTGTTTATTTTTAAATCATATGGGTGGATAGATATTCATGTTGTAGGCCTCCCTATCAAGGAGCTTACACATCTTAGTACACACATAATCTACCGAAAACCTTACATTTACTCATCATAAGCATGATGCAAAATTGAGTTCCTCTAACTCAACTCTTCCAGATCCACACTCAATCTCTTACCAACTGTCTTTCTGGATGTATGTACCATTATATTACAAATAAAATATAATTTAGGAGTTTGAATTCTTAGAACTGGGCTCTACAACACGATCTAGAGTAAGAAGAAAGAGTAACAGTCCTAAATGCCCTGTAGCCTCCTGCTTATAAGTATGGTGCACAACACACCCATAAACAAGACTCTACTAGACACGGCTTGTAGATTCCCTAGGATAGGACTGCTCTGATACCATTTTTTTCACGACCCAAACCGATGGGCCGTGACGGGCACCCGGTGTCTTACTCAACTGAGTACCAACATAACATATCTTTCTTATCATACCATCATGGGTAAGTGGGCCAAAAAGATCGTCATGAGATAACCGGAATTAAACATAAGAGAATACTCGACCCAACATGGAATACAAACTTATACATGTGACATATGGGCCTATAAGACCGACATGATTATTTGTACGCTTAAAACATAGGCCGGCAAGGCCATACAATCATCCATATACAGGACATATGTCTACAAGCCTCTAAGAGTACATAAACGTCATAACGGCTTGTTTGAAGAATTGCTTGGAAGGTATTAAGGACTCAATGGAGTTAAGGTTATGTTAAGGCTATCCCTTCTTTCCTTTTAGCATGATCCATATGATACAATGAAACGAGCAAACACGCAACTTTCACAAATGGCTCTATTCTTAGAACTACTAGGGTTGCCTATGTTCTTGATTCCCCATATGTCCTATTATTATATCATCTGTTCATGGGTCTCGGAAAATACATAAGTGATACAGTTTATTTCGTGATATTAACCGAAGGAATATTGATCTTATGACATCCTGAGAAATCTTATTGACTTACTTCTTATGCATTGCATTCATTTATACATGTATATTGACCCATGACCAGATGATGTTATATACACGTATATTATATATATATATATATATGGGGTATGGGGAAAGGTTATGGCGTTATATACGCATCACCACCTAATCAACTGGCATACATTGATGATTTCACCCATAGAGGCCGAGATGATATGATGGGATGCCCTCAAAGGCTTGATGATGTTATGTATGCATATACCTATGCATGATATAACATTTATACGCATATGCATGACATTATAAATGTTTCATGATTCGCAGAGCTATTCAAACTTATAGGTTTGGTTCTTCACTCCATGTTTCTTTCATGTCTTTTATATACCGCTTTTATGGATTACATACTCGGTACTTTATTTGTACTGACGTCCCTTTTGCCTGGGGATGCTGTGTTTCATGCCCCTAGGTCCCGATAGACAGATTGACAGTCCTCCTAGTAGGCTATCAGCTCAGCAGAAGGTGTTGGTGCACTCCACTTGCTCCGGAGTTTCCTATTTGGTAAGTATACTTTGGACATGTATAGATTGGTATGGCGGTGCTTTATCCCATAGCATAAGGAGATTCAAAATCAGTGTTGAGTAAAAGCTAAGTCCGGAACTTAAACTAGTAGCTTATTTATATAAATTTGGGCAGCATCTCCCCTGTAACAAGGTCCTCCTTCAATACCATATACCAATAACAATAACCACAAAAATCTAACAACATATAAGTAACAATAACAAGACACCATATAACAATAACAAGTCACAACTACTTCACGAGGAGCTGTAAGCTCCGATTGGAATCCGTATAACCCATATCGCCCCTTATAGACTTCTTATATTAACTTAACAGTATCATTAACATGATAATGAAGTCATTCACCAATGATTCCATCCTTATACCATATATTTATAACAAAGGAAACAATCCACAACTCTAACTATCCTCAATTAGCTACTTTATTCACTAGTTAATATCTGGTCCATCCATTTAACTTAATCAACATCAAGATAACCTTAAGCACATACAAGAACACAATACACATACCTCCTACGGTAGCTTAAAGTCGAAATCCAACTTATATTTAGCTTACAACAGCCCTCAATGGCAATACAACACCATAAAAGTGGCTTAAGCTAATCCAAGTATTATCTTGTAGTTTATCATCCTAACAATGTAACCAACATACAACAAGCTTAAGCACAATTAGTATGTTGTTATAATCACCTTAGCCAGTAGTAACAAATTAATATTTCAGCCAAACACAGCCCACAACTATCCTCAATGACAAGACAACCTCAAAGAGGTGTTGTTCTTCACTAGAACTAACTTTTGATATTGAAATACGGTGTAATCACTTTGGAATTATTTTAAGCCCTTATGGTATCTGTTTATGAGGGTTAGGAGGAGTGTAGGAATGAGGTTGGGTCGATAAATGAGAAATAAAGGTCGCCCAAATTATTTTTAAAGTGATGTAAGTCGACCACCGCCTAAGTGGGTCCCATTGGGAGCTGCTTGTGCAGTCTCACAAAAATGCGAATATCTCTCTACTCCGACATCGTATCAATGAACGGTTTAATGCCGTTGAAAATTAGACTCATATAGCGTCAATTGGGTAGGTTGATTATCCCGTAATTCCAAGTATATTTGGAGAAAAGCTCAGCTACATTTGACCTATCTTTAAGCACAATTTTGACTGTAACTTGTGATGACCTTGGCCAGCTTTCGTTCCACAACTCGCTTGACTTCAAAACGTATCATACGACTATCATACAACTAAAATAACTCATAACATAATCTCCTTATCATGTTAAGAACCCTAGTCACACCCCAAAGTGCATGTTATAACATTCCAAACTTATCGACGTTCGACAAAACTTATTTTTCGTTTAGCTTCTAAGCTTTCCAACCCTCTTGGTACTTCTTATTCATGATCTTAAAGATTTGTAACCTCCAAGTTAACATAATTAACTTACTTTATGTACTTTCAAAAATGATCTTATTTCTTAGCTTACATCTATTGTCTTACGACGTACTCTTACGTATGAAAACATGGGGTGTAACAGTAAAAAGGGGAAATTATGACTCTATTACAGTTGCGTATATGTATGACATGTCAATGTTTCTTTTGCCAATCTTTTGTACGCATTTTTAATTCTGGTTTTATTATTTGGAGGGCTCATTGGCACAGGTTATATGATTAAAAAGGTGTAAGAACAGACATCAGTTCACACGAGCCTTCGGGCATTGTGTGTTGGTCGCACCTCCCAAGGTTGGGGTGTTGCAATAGGGCTCACGTCTCGTCGGGAAATATCTGAAGTTATTTTCCTGATCCACTTAGCGACGATACTATATTTCAATAACTGTATTTCATAGCATCTCAACGTGATTTATTTTAGGAGGGGAGGTTATTCTAATCCCCTGCAATTTCAAGGACAAGGATAGAGTTTTGGAAGCTCCAAGAAGGTCATTTACAAGATCTCAAGCTTCTATCGTTGCAATGCTAGCCAGTGTGATAATCATTTGAGTCTCTAATCGGTACCTTAGTTCTAGTTTATCCGAAGTCATTCTCCAATATTAACACCTTGTATCTGTATGGTTAAATTGACCTTCTAATAATCCCCCTTAAAATTACTAATTCACTTTTAGTGAAAACGGGGATCGCTTTATAACATTAGAGTTCACTTTCCTACGACTCTTATTGTACTCCCATACTTCAACTTACGTCCCTTAATGGTCTTCTCTATTTGGTTTCGCACAAACCTTTCACAACATTCCACTTCTTGTTTCTTTCGAAGTAATTTCAACAAAATATCCTTGATTCTTGACTTCTCGTACTCTAACAGGCCTCATTCTTTAGTTGTCTAATATTGTGTTACTTATCTAATCACGCGAAAGTTACTGCGCAAACCCAATCTGCTATAACCTACTACCACCCAGCAGTCCTCTGTAATCATCAACTATCAAAGATTCTTAAAGATGAATGGAAATACTTTTAGGTTCAAAATGATAACATTACAATTTATAGATTAGTATTTAAAAATAATTTATTTTTGTTCTGGTTCCAAATCAAAAACAAAGATTGGGGCATCTTTGTTTTCTTACAAAAATAAGTCGAGCTGGGCATATATGCAAGGGACACATAAAAATGCAATTGACTATTCTTCTCTCTTTCTTCTCCCTTTTATTCTATTCATATTCAGATGGACAAAATACTAATGATTTTAATGTTTTTCAGTTATTCAAACTTGCTTCATCAGCAAATAAAGGCATTTAAATAGAATGCGATCAATTAACATATTCGACTAACAAAATTAATGTTATATCAACATTTATAACATGTTCTAAAATTTAAAAATATAAAAGAAATGCCAAAAATTTTTTATTGGAAAACTACAAGAATTTTGGCATTAGAAAAATTAGTGTGGATTGGAAGAATTATCTTTTCAAAATACTTTATCCCATTATGTGTTACGCTTTGATTTTGAAAATAAAAAGTTCTCAAAGAATAAAGATAATATACCTTTAAAAACTAAATTACTCGTTGAAGCAGAAGTAAAACATATAGGATTTTGTCTAATATATATACTTCAAATTCAACTAAAATCTCACCCTCATCTCGCGTGGAATGTATATTTAAGGCTTGTGTCTACACTAAAAACTTTTTGGATAGACAAGTCTGATATAAATTTGAATGAATTGTGATTTATTCAATATGTACTTGCTTGATATTGTTAGACTTTTGTCCTTGCGGAGAAAGAATCATCAAAGTGGATCCAAACCTAAATATACATAAGTAACATTTATTATTTCTAAAAACTTGTATTTGTTTTGTTAATTTTAATTTATAACACAAATATATCTTTTGAATATACTATTTATATTATTTTAAAAAGTTTGTTCTCATTGATATAGGGTATACGTACAATGTACCCTAGGACTAGTTTAAACAAATGGAGCAATCGTGGTCATAGCGTCTTTTTCTTGTACAATTATATTCCATGTCACTAGTTCAAATCTATAAGTAGACAATGCACGCTGCAAACAGAAACTCATTCTGGGATTTCCATCATAATACCGTAATCCTAGGATTCGTTCAATATAATTGTCTGTCATATGGCTATCAGATGCAACTGTTATAACCTTGCACACAAACTTGTAAGAATTAATCACTTGTCTCTGTTTATTTTAATCATTGTTCATCTGTAGGTGCTTCAATATCCTTCTTGTTGCCTTTAAAGACCTCCCCAAAAACTCATGCAATAGCTCCAATTCAAGTTTTCTAAGAATCCGAAGGGTTTAATCAGTGTGCATCGATACCCTCCCATTCAAAGCACCTTTGTCCTGACTGATTGAAACTGGAGCTCCATATAGCTGCCTTCCTTTGATTAGCCCTTGCACTAGCAGGAATCACGACATCAGATATGCCATATAAACTTATCGACGCAGGAATCACGACATCAGATACTAGAAACGAGCCAAGCTAGCTTCCAGTACACACCAAAGTTCTTTTTATGAAAAGAAGCGTTAAATAACATCTTGGCCGAATATAAGAAAAATTTATCATGAGTAGCTGCAAATAATATCTATAGCACATAAGCTCAAAGTGAAAATCCTAAATCAGGAAATTTATGCAACAAGTCCTCCCCGCTTCTACACAAAAATGAACAATGATTTATGTTGCTGAAAATCATCCTTTCTTATTACTACTTGAAGAAAACACTGATGTCATTCTCCACAAGCAAAATGTCCCATGAAAGTTCTCAAATGCCAACCCAGGTTCTAGATCCCTACATCCAAATGAAAAAGGTTGTGAGTTTCTCAGGCAACATATTCAGCTACAGAAGGCACTCGAACAGAACTACTTTCATGTTTCTAGTTGAATAATCGATAAAAGCAATGCATCAAAAGGAGATCAAATAAAAATTATCTTCTGCACTCTTAATCTTTTTCTTTTCCGTGTCTGGGAGAGGGGGTGATACTTTGCAGCATCTGAACTAAAAAGAAACGACTTTAAGTGAAGCAAGAATTTTCATGGACAGGTCAAGGAGAGATCCACTGCGAGGTTGATATACTCAAAACATGACGCGCGAAATGAGATGTACTTCCAAATATAAGTTCATTCCGTTAACATAAAACCTACTGAATACCAGTTTCCAGAATAATCATTTATCCTCACTTGAATCACACTAATACGACGGGATTGATTTTCCAAAATCAAGTGAAGAACACACTGATCTGCTTACAATTCAAGCAGCTGAATCGAGGCCTGAGGAGGCTTTGAAGTGCCAGCAGCAGGCACTTATTTGTATAACTATTATCAGGCAAACAAATATATTAAAAAAGAGAGTGAACTATCTTAAGTCTGCCTGCTAGTGCACAAATCTTATTATTATGAATCAAACATGAAGAAAATCTAGTTCAAGCTTTTCCAGCAAAAAGGACTTAATGTAAACTTTGAAAAGATTAACTCAAAATAATGACACATAAGTGTTATTTAATTGATCAGAAAACCATACAGAGTGCATGACCAGTCTTCAATAATTAGAGAAGACTTTTGTGGCCCCAAAGACTTTCAAAGACAGAAAACTATCCAAGTCTATGAGATTATAAAGCCAAAACTTCGTAAGCTAGACCCACAATTCAATATAAAGTGGACTTGTTATACACTCAAGTTTCATCATCCTAAAAGGTCAAACCGCAATTCACTGGAACTATCGACTACTCTACTCTGGCAGAAATATCAGTTTAACCTAAGATAGGTAATAGGTTTACAACATCGCCAAGCAAATCCTGCACAGTTGCTTCCTTATCTTTTATACAATGGAATTTTCGGTTCCACCTATCAGCAACAACTATTTAGGTGAGGATTCAAAATTGGAGTTAAAAGATGCATCTAATTTACAACTCCCCAGGACAGCTCCCTTTCTGCTCCTTCCAATCGAGTGCACATTTTTCAAAAACTGAGTTGTACAGAAAATTTGAAAGAAATCAGAATTTTCACGAATATATCAATCAGTATAATTTCTTTAGGATTGGCAACAAGACACCTTACATATGACCTGGATTTGAACCAACCACATTGCGTAAAGCTCCTCCCTCCAAAAGAAACCTTAACACAAAATTGAGCATCAACATTTCGTATTCATGCATCCACCGATACCCAGAGCTGGAATGCTTTCATATCTAAGATAAACTCCCGCGTCCATAAATGGAGCTTCGGCACACTGAAAACCATTAAAAATGAAGAAAATAATCTTTTCAAGGAAAGTCAACTCAAGGTATTAACCGATACCTGAAGTGTGCCTCTTAGGTCCATATATCAATGAACAGTTACCAGTCTGCAAAAATGTGCTAAGAGAAATGGACCGCAAGTAAAATGACTATCACAGTGCTCAAGTTTCATCAATTTTCAAACGCTGGTGGAAAGAGTGATTTCTCGTCCCAATAGCCACTTATTAAAAGTGGAATCTGGGAGCTCAAACAATTAAAACCAAAATGTTCCCTGGGACGACTTCGATTTTCCCTTTCTCTTCTTGTTTGTGTATCCTTCTTTTTATAGGAGAGTTCCTTCTTTTTTAAACAGCCGAGTAATCCCCGAGGGCAACTGACGCATGGTTCTAAAACTCGGTGGTAATGGGTCTGCCCCTCTACCCTTCTCTCCGCTTAAATTCCAGGATTTTGTCTGTGACAGGTCCGCACCTCTGACGTATGCCTAACTCACACATCACGTGTTATGCTCTTACCACTAGACCAAAGCCCTTGGGCTGCTGCCACTGGATCCTTTCACAGGTCATCTTCACTTTTTTTCTGTCAAAAAAACTAGTACTTGCCTTTTACGTCCAATAGGACTATGAATGGCAGTAATTCCATGAAGAAACTAATTGATTTGCAATAACCAAGATAAACATCCTCAGTTGATGAATTAGAAATAAAACAAATAGAGCTCTAGAAACCAGAAGTGGACAGCAGTTCCTTTGGCATCTGCTGATGCCATCCCAGGAAATACCTTTCAGCTTTAAATCATTGGAATAGTAAGACATGACAATGATTTTAATTACTTATCTCCAGCCTTCCCCCCCACCACTGGAAAAAATAGCACAAAGGTTTTATCCTATTTGGAAGTTACTCATACATGTGCAGGACCAGCTTTCAACTAAAAGTATCATCTTAACGTCCCTAGCAATGTTTGTAAAAGCATTTATGAAAGTTGTGGCTGTCTGGTGCATTTGAAACTGCCACTGGGGTGGAATGCTGAGGTATAAAACTCACGTTTTACTGGTAATAATAAAATTTTGGTGTCAAGATTGTCGGCAGCAAGGGGATACCTTCGCTGTTGTGAGAAAATAAGAAACAGAATAGATATTGATGTCTTCACATGATGAATACAGTGCACAACTATTTATAGGTGATAGATATTTTGTCCAATGTGAATAAATCTAAGACTTTAACTCTTCTAACTCCCTACTCTGACGCTAACCCGTCCATCAAAACGTGATTTGTTTATTTCGAAAACAAAGTAAATATCGCCAGAAAACATGTTAGAAAGTCACCGGAAAAATTGATCCGGATACCAGAACCTTGTCAAAAGAATTGCTCCTAGATAACGGCTGGGAATAAAGACAGCACCGTCTGAACGATTATCAGAAAGAGGTTTACCGGCACCGAAACAGTCACCAAAAATGAGACACGACCAAGAGATGTGACTCCATTAGAGTAGTCGTAGAAAAGAAGCATGGTGCACAGGTCGCCATGAAGAAGTTAAGTGTTTCTGAAGCAGTAGCCTCAAAAGGGCATAGTGCTGCTACAGCGATGACAAAAGAGGAGTGGTGCAACCATAAGACTGCAGCAAAGAGGCATGGAAAGTGGAGTTGGTACAAAAACAATGCGCAGTCTCGCCAAAGCAGTCATCGCAAAGAAGGAAGAAAAAAATTGACTGAACAGGCAACATGAGGCCGATAGACGGAAGTTACTTGACTCACTACCAAGATCATAGAACTCTATTTTTTTATGAAGTAATTGATTTCATTACTGGCATCAAAGAGATGCATAAATTACAAAAGAGTAGCAATTGTTAGCTCCTTACAAATGTTTATACTAGGACTAGGGAGCTATCAAAATTCAAAAAACTATCGGGGGAGTCTATAGGGGATAGATAAGCCCAGCTATACAAATATATGAAGCATCTAGCCTTGAGTTTGTGGGGAAAAGTTAATACTCCCTCAAAACACCTGATGTTTCTCTCATTTTAAATGCTCCAAAAAATAGCTACAAGTATCATCTTCCATACTTTCCTGATGGTGCTATCAACTTTCCAGTAACTCCAAGACTCAAAAGCATCCCTGATATTATGTGGCATGACCCATCTAAGTCCAAAGAGTGATATAAACATACTTCATAAATCTGTTGCAACAGGGCGTTGAAGAAAAAGATGGTTGTGAGTTTCTGCCTCCGTCTGGCACATGTAGCATCTATTCACGATCTGAAAATTCCTCTTGGCTAAGTTGTCTTGTGTCAGACAAGCCTCATAAAGTGCAGTCCAGTTGAAGCAGATGACTTCGGGTGGCAACTTGATTTTCCATATTAACTTCCAAGGCCAATGGTTAGTTATTACATTGTGAATTCCTGCTAACTTGTAGGCTGCTTTGACTGAGTACTTTCCTGCATCTGCACTACCCCATTTGAACTGGTCAGGTACTAGAGTGTTGCTTGAGAAATTGTTGAGTAAGGAAAGAAGTCTGAGCAGATCCTCATATTCCCAATCTTGCAAGTTCCTTCTAAATGTTGCCTTCTCTGCACTGATGAACCGTTGAGTTTGGATCACTAACCATTTGAAAGAGAACAGGGTAGTCATTCCTTAGGGGTGTGTTGCCAAGCCATTTGTCCGTCCAGAATTTTATTTGTTGTCCATCTCCAACTGCGAAGTGCTGGTTTTGTGAGAACTCCTCCCCGAGTTTGCAGATGCTCTTCCAAACTCCAACTCCATGTGGTGCTCTAGATAGCTTGGTGTACCAGTGGCTTTGGGTTCCATGCTTAGCATTGACAACTTTCTTCCATAGACTCTTCTCCTCTTGTGTATATCTCCAAAGCCATTTCATCAATAAGCATTTGTTGTGCAAATCTAAGTCCCTGACCAAGGTGGACCCCCTAGTCCACCTTGATGCTTTGGTAAGATAACTTTAGACCACTTTACCAAGTGAAACTTGTGACCATCTTTAGTCCCTTCCCATAGAAAGTTCCTTCTGATCTTGTCAAGCTACTTCAGGACCTTACTAGGTGTGAGAAAGCACGGGAGAAAGAAAATATATTATTAATATTGATATTCAATACAAGAAGTCCTTATTTATAACTATATTCCACAAAGCACATACTACACTTCTACCAATGTGGGATAAGACTATTATATATACATACTCTATTATATACATATCTATAAAACTAACACTCCCCCTCAAGCCGGTGCATATAAATCATATGTACCGAGCTTGTTACATATATAACCAATACGAGTACCAGTTAGGGACTTGGTGAAAATATCTGCAAGTTGATCATTCGACCTCACAAACTTTGTAGTAATCTCTCCTGAGAGTATCTTTTCTCTGATGAAGTGACAATCAATCTCAATGTGTTTAGTTCTCTCATGGAACACCGGATTTGATGCAATATGAAGGGCGGCTTGATTATCACACACAAGTTTCATTTGACTGATTTCACCAAATTTCAACTCCTTGAGTAATTGTTTGGTCCATATTAGCTCACATGTTGCCATAGCCATCGCTCGATATTCTGCTTCTGCACTAGAGCGAGCAACTACATTCTGTTTCTTACTCTTCCAAGACACCAAATTTCCTCCTACTAACACACAATATCCAGACGTAGAACGTCTATCAGAAGGTGATCCTGCCCAATCAGCATCTGAGTATCCAACAATCTGCTCATGACCTCGATCTTCAAACAGTAGCCCTTTGCCTGGAGCCGATTTTATATACCGAATAATGCGTATAACTGCATCCCAATGACTATCACAGGGAGAATTCATAAACTGACTTACAACACTCACAGGATAAGAAATGTCGGGTCTAGTCATTGTTAGATAATTCAATTTACCAACTAACCGCCTATAGCTTGCAGGATCGCTAAGCGGCTCCCCCTGTCCTGGCAGTAGTTTAGAATTCGGATCCATCGGAGTGTCAACAGGTCTGCAACCTATCATCCCTGTCTCCTCAAGAATGTTTAAAGCATATTTTCGTTGAGAAATAGCAATGGCTGAGCTAGACTGAGCAACCTCAAACCCAGAACGTACTTTAATTTGCCTAGATCCTTAGTTTGCAAGTGCTAGAATAGATGTTGCTTCAGATCGGTAATACCATCCTGATCATTGCCAGTAATAACAATATCATCAACATAGACTACCAGATAAATGCAGAGACTTGAAGCAGAGTGCCGATAAAACACAGAGTGATCAGCTTCACTACGAATCATGCCAAATTCCTGGATAACCGTGCTGAACTTACCAAACCAGGCTCGAGGAGACTGCTTTAGACCATAAAGTGACCGACGCAAGCAACATACAAGGTGACGAGACTCCCCCTGAGCAACAAAACCAGGTGGTTGCTCCATATAAACTTCATCCTCAAGATCACCATGAAGAAACGCATTCTTAATATCCAGCTGATAGAGAGGCCAATGACGAACCGCAGCCATGGATAGAAAAAGGCGAACTGATGCCACTTTTTCCACGGGAGAGAAAGTATCACTGTAATCGAGCCCAAATATCTGAGTATATCCCTTGGCAACAAGACGGGCCTTAA